>JAEMPF020017158.1:0-7500 GCA_022496165.2 Catalaphyllia jardinei | reverse complement strand
GTGCCGGGAGCAATTGGACCACCAGGCCCTAAAGGCCCTCAGGGAATCAAGGGCGAGAGGGGCAAGACTGTCTCAGCTCCTTTTCTTCAGGAGCCTCTCGCTGGAATGACAGTCAATGAAGGACAAACAGCATTTCTTAAATGTATAGCAGACGGTCATCCACCTCCGAGGGTCACGTGGTCAAAGATCAATTCGGCACTTCCAGTTGGGCGTCACGTGGTAGAGTCCAGAGGCACTCTAGTTGTAAAGAACGTGAAATCAGAAGACGATGGATTTTACAGCTGCAGAGCAGAAAACCTGCTGGGAAGTGTGAATGCTTCAGCTAAATTAACAGTGCAATGTGAGTTTTTTTTAAAAAATGGACTTATGACGTCGCTTTCAAAACAGAGTGTTTCGTCATTAATGTTCTGGTAAAATGAATTCAAAATGCGAGTTTTCGAAAAGTAAACTTTAAGTTGTTTCTGAACCCCATCTACACAGGTTTTTAAAACTTTGCCAAGGGTTGCCTTTTATCCTGCTAATCAAAACTTAATAGTAATCAAAAGTGCGCATGATAGTATATTTTGTAATCGGGTCAATTTGATCTCATGATTTTTCTGAAGAGAGGATTGCGTTTAGTTTTTGAGACGTTTTATCAAAGCGGATTGTGACACACCTTATTTGAGTCTCGTTTTCAAAAACAGATCGTCACACAGATTAGGAACTTCACCGCACACGGTTCTTTGTCGAAACCAACTTTAAACATTAATCAGTTGTTAGTAAGAAAGTGAAGGGAACCCGCTTTATGTGCAAGGACCATAATTTCACGTTTCCGGGTGATTTGTTCACTTGTTCTCATTGACGCAAGCAGGATTGTAGTGTGACAGTTGTACTATACCTCATATTTTAACCAAAATGTTAAGTAAACAGAATACAAGCGTTACATTTTCGGTATCGCTACGAGTCGAGTGTAGGTTTTTCTTGAGGGTCGAGGGTCGGGGGTCGAGGGTCGACCCTTGACCCTCGACCCTCGACTCTCGACCCTCGACAAAAACCTAGACTCTCACGAATCACAGTTGCTCTGGCCTGAAGCCCTCATAAGCCATGTTGTCTCCATTTGGCGCGAAAATATGTTAGCATATTTGTCTGCGGACATTATCTGTTTCGTGAAGCGAACAGTTTTCCGAGAGCGTCTAGAGCGTAGCTAGAGGAAAACTGTTCGCTTCTCGGAACAGATAATGTCCGCGGACAAATATCCCAGCATATTTTCGCCCCAAATGTTGGCTATTGTGTTTATTATCCTTCAAACCTTTTTGGCAACGAAAATTGGGGAACATATAACAATTATTCCATGAGCCGGCGTTGGATATGAAGTGATAAAATAACCAACGAGCGCGCAGCGCGAGTTTGTTATAATCACTTCATATCCAACAAGGGCGAATGGAATAATTGTTTTAGTAAATTCTCAAACCGGGTTTTGCGCCGATTTTAATTTCCACAATTTTACAAAGCGAAAAATTTTAAACTTGGCGCACTATTTTCCTTATGACGTAAAACTCCGATTATTGGCTCATAGTCGGAGTTTTTTTAGCCAATCAAGAAGCTAGAAATGCAATAGTCGGAGCTGAGAATTTACGAAATAAACAATAGTCTCCATTTGGCGCGAAAATATGCTAGGATATTTGTCCGCGGACATTATCTGTTCTGAGAAGCGAACAGTTTTCCGAGAGCGTAGCTCGAGGAAAACTGTGAGCTTCAAGGAACAAATAATGTCCAAGGACAAATATCTGAGCATATTTTCGCCCCAAATGGAGACTATCGTGTTTATTATCCTTCAAGTCTTTTACGCAACGCGCGCAGTTTTGAAAATTGGGGTATATTCTCGGATATCCCCCAGTTTTAGCTGGGGGATATTCGGTCACGTGAAATGTTTAGACCAATCGCGCGCGAGCGAAAAGATTTCATGGATTATAATTAACAATTATTCCATGAGCGCGCGTTGGATATGAGATGATAGATAGCCAACGAGGCGCGTAGCGCCGAGTTGGCTATAATCATCTCATATCCAACAAGCGTGAGTGGAATAACTGTTTTATTAAAAACGCCCCCAAAATATAGAAAACTAGACTACAATAAAAACAATAAGGCCGAACACAATCACGCAGACGATCGTCATTTTTGTAGATCATGGTATAATGGCTGATATACCATGATGGCTTAGCCAATGAAAACTCTCGAATTGCATTATCCAATGATCCAGTTTTTAATAATCTCGGATATTCTCCAGTGTTAGCTGGGGAATATTCGGTTACGTGACGTGTTTAGACCTATTGCCGCGAGCGAAAATATATGATGAATAATAAAGTGAGATACTGACCACAATACTGTGATTCATACTTCTTTGTTATTTGTAGATAATACCCAGTAGATGCAAGTTTTTTCTCCTTTCAGTGTGATCTTTAGATTTGTCTGCGTGACTTAAACCCGTCAGTTCAATGGTTTAGTCTGTCATTCGTTGCCAAAATTGATTAATTGCGAGCGCGTGGTCTGAACCATGACCTCGGACACAAAATGACACTCTAAAAACAGCCTGCCACAAATGATTGCGTCTCCAAGGTCTTCATGGTCTTCATGTCAGTCCCCGTTAAAAAAAGAATAAATAGAGTGTCTCGAATCTGTACAGCACGGTTGCCAGACTTAATGGCAGAAACTGCAGTGAATTCAACGTTTTATGCTTGCCTATTGTAAACAAAATTGACCGTAACCCTCGAGTTTCCAGAGCCGCCCTTCACAGCAATCTTATAATAGTTGGAATGTTTTCGTATACTATGATTGTAGTATAAACTGACCCACTAAAATATTGCAAAGCGCTGGAAAAAAATCCAATGCACTAACCACTCGATCGGCCACGCTCCCTCCTGCATGAAGTTCTGGATCTTTTGACCGAAAACAGAGAGTTATTTCATTTTCTCAACAGTTGCTCCTCAGGTTTCATTGCCCTCTAATCGACTAGTTGCCGAAGAAGAACAAACCATCACAATTGCCTGTAGTGCAATTGGTCAGCCACGACCTACCATCACTTGGTCTAAATTGATTGGTAATTTACCAGATGGAAGAACTGTGAAAAACGGCGTTTTGAAAATCAACAACGTATCGAGAAAGGACGGTGGAACATTCATATGTAAAGCAGAAAATATTCTGGGGGGAGCCGAAGAAACCATTCAGGTTGTAGTATTCTCTCGATTGCGGTTTAAAGTTCGTCCTCCAGCACAGCTGACAGCGGTGATTGGGTATCCTATGCATCTAGCTTGTGTCGCCGAGAGTGACCTGAAACCAACAATAATGTGGATGAAGAATGGAAAGCCGTCACTTCCTGTAGACTCCAGTATTCTTCAAAACAACACACTTGTCATTTCCAGTGTCAAGAAATCACACGAGGGATCTTACACCTGTAAAGCGACCAATGCTCTATCTTCTGTACAAGCAAGTGCTCAGGTTCAAACCAATTCCCCTTCTTCCTGTTCTGTGATACGGAAATACGTCAGCAGTACAAGTGGAAATTACATCATTGATCCCGACGGCACAGGTGGCCTGGCGCCGTTCACAGTCCACTGTGACATGAGTGACAAGAATGGCGTTGGCGTGACAGTAATTAGTCACGACAGTGAAAGCAGAACATTGGTGGATGGATATGAGGATTATGGCGACTATTCTCGCAGCATTCACTACTCAGGAGTAAGTCTATCTCAGCTGGCCAGTCTTACTGATGTCTCTTTACACTGTGAGCAGTTCATTAAATATGAGTGTTATGGCTCTCTATTGAGATTTCAAAGTAACCCTTATAGCTGGTGGGTGTCACGAGATTCTAGTCAGATGTTGTACTGGGGCGGAGCCTCGCCTGGAAGTAAAAAGTGCGCATGCGGGATGACCAACTCGTGCGCAGACCCCAGTCAAGCGTGCAACTGTGACAAGAATGACGGTGCATGGCGCGAGGACAGCGGTCTTCTTACTGATAGGTCAACACTTCCGGTCAAAGAACTCAGGTTTGGAGATACAGGTGTAAATGGTAATAATGTTGCTGACGAGAAAGGCTACCACACACTGGGAAAATTTGAGTGCTATGGAATAGCTTAGGAGTAAGAGCTTTTAAGTTTGCGAAATAATTTTGTCAGTGCTAAAAACCGATGAGTTGATTAAAATTTCATTGTGCCTTGCAGGAAAAAAGAATATCATCGTGTTTTTCTTTTTTGGTTTGCTTGTTTTATTTAGTGTTAATTTCTTTTACAGGGATCACATAAATCGTGCAAAGTACAGATACAGCTTTTCATGACCATCTATCAGTCAGTGTTCAATATACAGGATACAAGACTCCTAAAGTCTTTAAATCTGTTAAAATTATACATAAAAACCAAGATGTTTCTATGCTAGTTGAACGTCGTTATGAAGTCAAGGCACATTGAATTGTATAAATACTGAAAATGAACATAGAAGAAATAATCAATTAATAGCTGTAAGATTTAAAAGATGTCGCAACAAACAAACAGACAGAGAGTGTGTCAAGTGATTATATAAAGGATCATATATAATTAAAATGTGAAGAAAGATTTGAAGACAATGTTTAATGTGTATACATAACCTAACCAGTTGCGAAATGTAAGCCTGAAAAAAAAAATCATACTTCAACTCATGAGTTTTGCGGAGTTTCACGGTAACATTTGTCATTTAGAACAAGGAGTGTCGCAGGTCAGGAGTCCGCCTGCACATTTAAATTTGGACGAAGTTTCTCGATAACTTAAGCTCGCTCTCAGGGATTTTCTCTTGAAATTTGGAGGAGAAAGCCCTGGGAATGACGCTGTCTATAACTATTATCATTGATAATGATGATGATTGGTTATTAGATGCTATTCAGCATTTATAGTAAAATTCTCCTAGTATACTTATGCAAATTAATGCTGTAATCTGATTGGCTTATCTATTTCACACTATCATCCATTAGTGTGCAGCGGCTGGAGGTCGTCTGCGAAATGCCCACGTTTTCTCGTTTTGACAAAGTTTTTGCTTGGGCCGACTAGCGGTCGAATGGGCGAATTGCGAACTGATATTGATTAGGTCACATGACTCAGTAGCACATGGTTTTGGTCTAAGAGTAGTTTCGTGTTGGGGACTGAATGCTATATAATGTTCATTTAATTGTTGCAGTTATTGTACTTTCCTTACCGTTTATGGCACAGAATACTTTTTATCGTAGGCGCAGATCAATTCGAGACAACAAAAATGTCACAAATAACAACAACACATTTTTCGTAGTTCCCCATGGAGCTGAGGCATCTAACCTTTCTAATATTTAGTTGACCCAACTGTCTTAAGCCAGATGATACTGTTTGTCCGTTCTGATATTCAATCGCTGTTTGAGACAAATCCTCTTCAGCGAGCGCGTACAATGTTCTCACCAGTTTAGCAAATTCACGCACTGTACAGATCAGAACAGCGGTAAAGCACAATTTATTTGTCGTTTAAGCACCTAAGAGGACAGGAGCAAGATTTTTCGGGTGCAATCCTTTTCAACAAGGTTTACAATGAACCAAGAGAAACGCATTCCTCTGACAAAGAGGAGAACATCACTCGGTAGTTTGTATGGTATGTCGGGATTACTGCTGTCTATCGTGTGTTGTGTTGCGCTTGTTCATGTGGAATTCAAAATACAAGAACATCATCGACTGCTATCAAACCCGACAATAATCTGTGATAAGATCGAGGAAGAAATTCTGCGCAATGTAAAACAAAATTTCAAACGATGGGCAGCTACCACAGAAGAAAAGCCAAGTGAAGGAAAAGGTAAATTTTGAATAGTCATAGAGTTCTCCCTCCACACAGCAATGAAAAAAGCTAAAAGTTAAATATAGTTTTGATCTGGGACGTATTTTCTTCATCAAAACCATTCGCAGTAGAAACACAGCAGTACATCACAAATAGACCATAAGGAACCTTTCGGTTTTATCATTATTTCAACGAGAAAACATCTGTACTCAATTCCGGGGGGTAAGGGGGGGGGGGGCTTCCCAAGACGCTTACCTCATTTATGACGTATACTTCCCTACCCATTGAAGACCTGACTAAACATTCGATATCTATGACCGTTGTGATTGAACTATGTTCCTGACCATAAGTTATGAAGGGTATTTGTTAATGGGTTTTCTCGATAGAGACGAAAAGGTAACTTCTTCCAAAATACATATCTAATTAAAAAAACTTGAGTGCAAAAATCATACCCTATCTATGGCCAAAATGGCCAGAATTTATACCCTATTTATGGCTATAAAACCATACCCTTTAGGGCCGCACATACCTATATAGCTCGTATAAGCGAGAACTCCCCGAAAATTGATGTCTTCTGTGCCGTAAGACGAAACCGCAGGCGCATTTCAAATTCATTATCTTTTAAAGTGCAAGCAGGCTGCTTAGAAGATAGAAATGGAGTATTCTTGGCAGTAAAGCTGAGGCAGAGATTTATGTGCGGCCATTTTTGGAGGACATTTGTTCAACTCCGACTGATGATCGTCTCTTAAGTTCTGTCAGGCTTCTGGTTCTTTTCATTTTTTCCCGCAAGCTCAGAATACTTCTTATTTCCTGTTCGCCGACCTGATGTCAAAAAGGTTATGTTTCTTCTGTTTGAAGCCATTGTCAGCCTTATTTGCTGATGGGAAAAACACAGACGTGAAGTAAACACGAGCGCTGATATAATTCTAACGAAAACACGGCTCCAGCCGCACAGGAACTGATCCAAGAGAGGTCACACAGTTGTAGTTGAACCTTTCAGATCCTGAACTTCAAATATTGATTCTAATTTTCAGTTGTTGAGATATGTCCAGGATTGAACGTTAATGAGATTAAAATTCCTCATGATAAGCATCACAAAGTGTCCTCATTGGTAAAAAGTCACCAAAACACACACAATTCTGTCAAATATGAAGTAATATGAAAATGTCAAATAACCCTGCCAAATATGAAGTACTAATTGAACAATACTTGCGTTCAATCCTGGACATAAGTGCAGTTGTTACGCGTCTCTTGTTAACTTAGTTTAGCAAAATCTTTTTACGTGAAGTCTATATCCGTAAGTTAATGATTCCTTTATTCGCATCATCAGAGATGTTCTGCTAGAAAGCAAAGCCTTCATGACCAAGCTATTTTTTTAGAAGTTAGAAAGAGGAATGAAGGATATATTATTCAGCTGCCAAAGCTAATGAGCTTGATTGAATCAGTTGTGAAAAGAAATTTATTCACTACCCGCGAGTTGTTTTGTGCCACACAGGAAGGTTATCAGGATCATGTGCCTGCCAAAGATTATTTTGCGTACGTCCAAGAGAATAAATTCATATCACCAGGAGCCATAATTCGGCTGGTAATCTTAACACTGTGTTACTTCTTTCAGGTAAGGAGGAAAGCATTTCAAGGCCCAAACGAAGTGTGTCATCTGTGCATTCACCTACCACGCCGCAAATAACAACCTCGTATGTACAG
>JAEMPF020017155.1:0-10004 GCA_022496165.2 Catalaphyllia jardinei | reverse complement strand
ACTTTCAAATTATTTCCAGCTACTTCAAAACCTGTGGACAACCCTGATAAGTATACGCTTCTCGCGTTTTGTCGTTCGGAAATTTAAGTCCCAAACATACTTCGTGAAACCACTTGTTACATCCAGGAAATTCACAGCCAAGCCAGTTAGTTTCTTTTGGGGCACGGAACGTACTTTCTCTGTATCGGCAACTACCCAAACGATAGAAAACACAATTCGTGGGCGCGCCATCGTCATACTCTTCGTCACCCTCTTCTTCGTTCATGTTTTCATTATATTGTTCAGTATTTATGGTGTTTTCTTTTGCCTTAGCTGCAAGATTGATGAAAGAAGTAGTGATTTCGTTTTCACTTTCATCTATGGCGTTTATCAATACATCGTTTTCAATTTCTAGCAAGTCTTCTACTTGTAAAATGTTATTTTCGTCAGGTTTATTTGCGGTACTTAACGGATAAACATCTGTGGTAGGATTTATCAACACAACACCTCCTTCTTTTGTGCTTGTCACGACATTGGCCCTTTCTAGACTGGCGATCATTCCTAACAGTTCGGCAGTCTTGATCGCCTCCTTCTCGGCTTCTTGCAAACCCAAAGTCAGTTCTGCGTCCATATCTGTGGGCCACTTTTTATCATTTAACTGGTTGAAGGGCTTGGGATTCATTTCCTTTAGCTTCTGAATTCTCCTTGCAAAGTCTAATAAGTCTAACAACGTCAGGTTTGGTTTCCCGCGGCAAAATCCACATAAACTTGAAAATAAAACCTCGCAAGAATCGGAACCAAACATCCAAGGCTCATAAGGAAGTTCCGGATAATAAATTGCATAAAGTTTCATTGAAATAATGATAGAGTGTCCAGCCAGAATAACATCGTCATAGGTCTGTCCTGATATAAAGTAATGGTCAGTAGGATATCCCTCCATCTTAAGCCAAGCTCTCCAGAGTCTTAAGAAAGTTACTGGGAGCCATGCACGCTTTGCCCTTTCACGAACGGACAATTCTTTTTCGGTGAACGCCGAAAAAAGACTTTCGCCAACCTTGAGGTACACTCTCGTTTGCAAGTGAGGCCTTTTCATTCCAGATTTTTAAGTAGTGACGAGCCTCAGGTTTTAACAGTCGTGTAGCTGCGTCCACGTTCTGCTTATCGCGGACATAAACGTCGCTTTTCCACAGACCACACTCCAATTTGAAACTCAAATAAGTTTGCATTAAATGTTCGATCTGTGCGATGTTGCTTCCCATTAGTAAAATTCTTTTCACATTTAGTAATTGATTTCTCCATTTTTTTAAAATATGCCTCCAATCAGGAAACATCATTGTTTTACATGTTCTGCAATCTTCCGTCTGAAATGTTCTTGCTGCAAAATCAAAGCCCTTGTAATCTAGAGTAATCTGCTCTTCTGATAGATCATCATTTCGTTTGTGCTCTTGAAAATAGTGCTTACGGAACTTTGAGTCTCCATCCGCACCTATCCCCAAGATTTCG
Organism: Catalaphyllia jardinei; assembly: GCA_022496165.2. NCBI lineage: Eukaryota > Metazoa > Cnidaria > Anthozoa > Scleractinia > Caryophylliidae > Catalaphyllia > Catalaphyllia jardinei. The sequence goes on along the minus strand of JAEMPF020017155.1, from coordinate 8,522 downwards.
ATATTGTGGGTAGATCCCATTTCCATTGTTTGAGTCATCCATCCTTTTACGGTCTGGTAGTCCTGTCCTTTCACTACGGGGCTTATACAGAGAGTAAAACTTGGTGCGTGTTGGACCATAGGAGATAAGACGAAAGCATTAGCCAGTTTTGCTTTTTCATATGACTCAGAGTTCACTATGTCAATTATATCTTGTGCTGTCGACACAGTAACTTCAGTCTCCGTTGCTAAGCCAATTATTTTATTTCCTCTTATGCGCAATGTTGCAATTAAAGTTGTAGCATCGATTGCAAGAATAAATGGCCCAGTGTAACCAATCTTTTCGTAAAAGACTCTAGCCATCGAAAAAGATTTATCGGTGAGGACCGTTGGAATGACATAACTGCTTCGGCTTTGCCTGTAGATCGTTGAGAGGTGTGGTCCACCCAATCTTGTTCTAACAGTTTTGGCCAGAGCTGAGCCCCCGTAGTTTAAGATTATTGCGAATAGAGACTTAGTTTCATCGGACCATGTTTTTGATTCCTTTCCTCTGTTACAGATCAAGTCAGTTAGAATTTTTATCAAAGGATCTGTTTCTCCATGTTTTTCAGTTTTCATCAAACAAGCCAGTTTTAATGCGACTTCTGGTACATGATCGTTACGGATTCCTTTTTGAATTAATGTCTCAAGTCTTTGCACTTCAATTTCAAAATTCACCACTTTATTTTGCAGACTTTCAATTTTTTGGCTGTAGTAGGTTTGCAAGTCGGTATAGCCTAGCAGGGCGTTGACATATCTCACTGCGAGGTCATCTGTTTGTTTCTGAACAGAAACGCTGTCCGCGATAATGTCCGTTACAGCAGCACATCGACGAAATACATCTGTATAGAGTTGGGTGTTAGCTTTCACAGCCAAACAACTTTGTATCATAGTTTCCAAACGAGTTTCTAAATGTACACGATTAGCAGCATCTTGCTCTATTTTTCGAATCTTTTCCTCACTGGCGCTTTGAAGGATTTTGATTTCGACGTTTGTGAGAGCTGGGGCTTCTTTTTCTCCCCCAACAAGAGCATCAGACAATTTGCGTCCGAAGTGGGTTTCTTTTTCAATTACCGCTATCCTTGTAGCCTAAAAGAAATAGGTTGATTTTGAACTGAGTACTGTAAGACACTATTAAGCTACTTACGTTATCACAGGGAATTCTATCATAGCCTCGTAGAATGTAGAATTTTAAACAAAATCTTTGTTACCCGAACTTTTTTATATGCGTCCGTTCTGCCTATAAACGTCCTCATCAGTCAAACTATCAAAATAAAAAAATATAATTCAAAACTAACTTACCTTGTTTATCAATTCATCTTCTACAAGACCTTCCGCTGCTTTTCGTTTTCTCTCCATCGACTGCAGATCCAGTTGGGTTTTCCTCGCCTTTTCACTAGTGCCTGTAGACTTAGTTGTAGGTTTAGTTGACGAAGAACTCCAAAAGGAAGTTATCTTTTTTGCATCTGCACATAAACAATGGGAAAGAAAAACGTCAAGCAATTTGCAACATTAGGTGATTATTATATATTGTCTCAGTTGGGAATTACTAACTGAAGTAAGAAAACTCATTTGAATACTTACTTCCGGTAAAGGTTTTGATGGGTTTATAATCAGCGGTTAATGTCCACCCTGATAGCATTTTATGCCTCTCTGTTTCGCTGTGACGACGAAGAAGCCATGCGAGCTTGGTGACATCTGTATATGTGACGACCTTTTGACACGGACGGCAGTACAACGAAGAAGCATAGTCATCATCTGACCTGAGTTGATCCGTAAAGCCTAAACCTTCCAAGTCAGTTATAATTTTGGAAAGTTGGGTACCGGAAACATAGTATTGTGTAACACAGTTCAAAAAGAGGAAAGCCCCTAACAAATAAGGGGAATACATTTTGACGTTGTTGTCTGGCTACCGCATTCCTTGAAAGTAGCGTTATATCCACGTTTCAATGCAAATTGGAGAAGGTGACAAGCCAACCAGTCGGGTTTGTTGCAACTGTTTGAAATTGTACTTTGTACCACGCTGTCTGGTACCGGAATTTGAGATAACCGGATGTAAGGGCTTTTAGGACGGTGAAATATCTTTCATTTAAGATGGGATACCCTGGTGGGATGCTAACAAGCCAAAGATGTATTGTCAACAAGCAATAGAACGAAAAATCAGGTACAAGTGCGTATGTCAAATATATTATATTTCGGGACATTCCAGTGCATGTGGGTGTAAAGCATACAAATAACAACACAGTTTTTTTTTGCCTTGCAGGATTATACATGTATTTTATTTCAGTCGGCTTTTCATTAACAATGGTTCATTATCAAGACCACACAGCTTGATTCTATTCAGCCTGCACTCCAAGATCACTCAGTCTAGCCATCAGTAATTTCACTTCACTGCTGGTCGTATCACTTGCTATGACCTTTATCTGTAGATTTATTCCGCCTCCTTTACGCCACCTCCCTACGGGATCTGGAAAAGGACTTCCAGTAGCAATCCTGCATATGACCAAAAAATTGCAATATTAATAACTTAAGGTAAACGATTCATCTTTAATGTCAGGGATTACGACAAAGGACTATAAGAAGCCTATCAATCAATGGCTAATGAGATAAGTGTCTGTTTACCAAAATCTGGAATTTGTTCGTGCGCCACAATTACAAAAATAAAGATCACAATCGACCTTAGTCTTACCCTTTCAGCACAGTAGATGGTTTTAAGTCCCAAAGTACTGGTACTAGGTCTTTTTCCAAGTGTCCCACCCTTCCTTGGCTACATAGCCTTTCCTCTACTTCCAATCTTTCTGCGAAGTTCAAACACATCTCCCACAGAAATGCCAAAGCTACACTCGTGTAAGCCCTTTACGGTCGCTTCAAACTGAAGAGTCTCACTTCCCGATGACTTTCCACAAACATCACTCCTGGAACTGCTTGACATTTTGCAACTAGCAAAAGACTGCGAACGATCTAAAAACGCTTGATGTTTACGGGCAGTTAGTCTAAACATGTACAGGGAAAGATTCTAATGCTTGTGTCGCAATATTTCCGCGTGTATGTATTGATAAGATAAGCGGCCATCTGACAGTGGTCAGTCATGTCCACATCACGTGCGTTTTAAAAGCGTGTTACTTGGATGTTACTTTGGTGGTCCTTGGTCACTTCAGACATCTCCTTCCGTACTAGGGAAAGTAGGGCTTAGAAATGAATTCTGTAACATTTAAAGTGACAGTCGATAAGGAGGACAGAAGTGCTCTTATGACTTTTCTTCAAGAAAAAGGGGGATCTATCGAAGAATGCGCAGTTCAAGCCGCCCGCCCACAGGAAGCAGAATCGTTGTTGATTTCCGAAGACAAGAATGCTGAAAGTAAGTAATTTACACCATTCCGCTTGGAAATATGGTCACCAGAATCTGTTTTTAAAATAGTGTGCAACGGACAGTCAGAAGTCCTTATTCTTGGCATTGTTTTGAATTTTTAGAAGACGAAAGGGAACCGGTCCAGATGCCAAAAGCCATAGCGGATGGTGTCTTTTCCTGGCTAAAGAAGAATAGCGTAAGCCAGGCATTATTTGCTGAGAAAATTTTAAGCAGAAAGCAGTCAACACTCTGACGTTTTAAGACAGCAGCCGGCCGAGCTACCAAAAGGCCAAGGCAAATGGATCTACGAGAAAATAGAGAATTTTCTCAATGACAAACAGGAGCAGCAACAACTTATTGCTCTCAAACAAGGTATTTGGGTTTTATATCATTTTCGAAGTATATTCTAGGATATAGTTCAAGACGGACATAATCTACTGAGGGGGGGGGGGTGAGCAAGGAAGGTCAATCCCTTAAAAGGGCTTTAAAAAGTCGGTATCTTTTCTTAGGTAAATGACCTAAATAGAGAGAAAAATCGGAAATTTAGGGTAGGAAAATGGACGACGTTTGTCTTAAGCCCAGCTAAAACAGGGTTAGTTTACCGTGGCGGACCGCCTCTACCCACCCAAGGGTATATCAAGTAACATCCCCTCCCCTTCTCCCAAAATGCCTTTATAATGACATGAGACTCTTTGTTAGGAAAGAGAAAAGCAGCTGTTAGCTCGGATGAGGAGGAAGTGAATGCTGCAAAGAAAAAGAGGGTCCACTTTACTGAATTTCAGCTGAGTGGACTAAACCATGCATATGGAAGGACAAAGGGCCGTCCGACGGCACAGCTAATGGAAAAGTTGGCCGAGAACTTTGACTTAGAGCAACACCAAGTAAGTGAATTTAAGATAGCTTTTTCCTGGAGATATAAAGTAAAATCATCGAGAGACCTTGCGAGAATATACCGGGAATATAAGAGTCAAAATGATTAACCGGGATACGGTTGCATGCAATAAACATATAAATTTGGTTTCTTTTTTTTTTCCTTTTAGGTTAAAACATGGTTCCAGAACCAAAGAAACAAAAGAAAAAACAAAGAATGAAGTTAATGTGTTGACTGAATGAAATAAATCCTTGGTTGCTTAATGTTTCTGTTCATTGTTTTATATTAAATTAAAACACTGTCCACATAGAAGCAGTTTTATTTTGTATGGTTTTTGATACTCCGTTAAAATCGATATTGTTAAATACGCGGAAGACTGTGAGTATCGATTTCTATCGATTGATCGATAAAATCGATATCGATTAATTAAAAATTATCGATTGATATCGATTTATCGAACGGTTTTCCGATATCGGTTTTTATCGATTGGTCATACCGGGGGTGACCTTGTAAACAAAGAAGAAGTGAAATCAGTCATGTCGCAATCACTTCCAAAAATTGGGCTACCACAATTTGACGGTAATCCGTTGGAGTGGCCGACATTCATTTCGCTGTTTAAGTGTCTCGTGCACGATCAACCACTGATGGATACACAAAGAATGACACATCTACAGCGCGCTCTTGATGGAAATGCTAAAAACGCCATTGGTGGGATGCTTACCCACGGCCACTTGTACCGTGAAGCACTGAGAGAGTTAGAAGAACAGTTCGGAAATGAAGAAGCAGTTGCCGGCGTGTATTTGAAGACCATCTTTGACCATCCAGAAGTCCCTGAGGATAACTTCGCACAGTTATGGTCCTTCTACAACACTTTACACGTTGCTGTATCCACCCTCGAGAGTTTGAGTTACGAACACAATCTTGTGGCTACGGACAACCTTAGAAGAGCAGTCCAAAAACTACCTGAAACAGTGAAAATTCGATGGGGAGAGAAGAGAGTTGAAACGTTACCAAAGAAGACAACGTTAACAGATCTTGACAAGTGGCTGCGGGAGCGAGTCCGTGCAAAGTCGATGATATCAGACCTATTTGGATTGAAAAGAGTAACAACGCGACCATCATTTAGGAGACGAAAGGGCCGAGATCCTCCTCCAAGAAATGACTTGAATGGAACTGAAATCATGAAACCCCAAGAGCCCCAATTGTCTGTCCTGTTTGTTCATGTGCTCACAGAGTGGAGGACTGTCCTGAATTTAAAGGATTAAATGTTGACCAGCGGGCCCAACGAGCTAAGGAGAATCGTTTGTGCTCCTGTTGCCTAAGTTCGAATGAGCATCAAGCTAGACAATGCACTGAGAGAAGGAGCTGTGGAGTGGACAACTGCCCAAAACATGACCATCCCTGGATACATGGAGCTGCGCCAGTGTTCGTGGGAGCAGCTGTTGTTGGATGTATCAGCCCTACAGTCCTATTGCAAATAGTTCCTCTCGTTGTTCAAACGCCTAAAGGGAACAGTGTGCGTACATATGCCCTTCTTGATTCCGGAAGCCAAGCCTCCCTCATGCTGAAGAACTGGGACTTGACGGCCCGAGAGATGTGCTGACCCTTGGCACCATTAACTCCAAAAGGGAGTTTAAGCCTTCCAGAAAGGTGTCGTTTGCTGTGAGAGCAACAAGTAGCGGTAATGATGGTTCATTGTACCCAGTCTCAGAAGCCTGGACCATTCTTCAGCTGAACCTACCTGTACAAAGAATTACTCGTTCCGAGATGCAGACCTGACCTCACGTAGCCGACTTAGAAATACCTGAAGTTGACTCTAAGGATATAACGATATTGCTTGGCACCAACGTGTTGGAAGCTGGAAGCTAGCCAATAGAGTAGCCGAAATCCAGGATTCTACACAGCCTGCACAGTGGCGGTTTGTTCCTGGTCGCCTAAATCCAGCTGATGACTGCACACGAGGCTTACAAGCGTCAGAGATGACCAGTGACTGTCGATGGATGGCTGGCCCTACATTCCTGCGTGAAAGTGAAGAACATTGGCCCAGCAAAGATTTTACCGGACAAATTCCTGACGAAGACGCAGAATTGAAGACTGCTTGGTGTGGCCTATTGAGTGATCCAGCAAAATCCCAGCCAGATCCAACAAAGTTCTCATCCTGGACACGTTTCCGTAGAGTTATTGCGTGGATTAACTGTTTTATCGTCAATTCAAGACTCCCTGAAGAGAAGCGTGTTACAGGACCACTGTCTGTTGATGAGCTTTCTCGTGCGGAGATGTTGGCAATGAAGCGTGCACAGATGTAATCGTTTCCCGAAGACGGAGAAGCCTTGTTGAAAAACTTGCCACTGCCTCAGAGAAGTAAGCTGTTGTCCCTAAACCCATTCGTGGATAAAGCTGGGTTGCTGCGCGTGGGAGGTCGATTGCACAAGGCTCCCCTCCCAGAAGAAACTCGTCACCCTGTTGTCCGCGACGCAAAGCACGATGTATTGCATTTTGTTATCCTGTACTATCATCTGCAATCGCGGTGTGCCGGTGTGCGGTGTGCCTAACATTTATGGCTGAAGCAGAGTCGCTCATGAACAGCAGACTGTTAACTCACGTCAGCAGTGATTGCAACGACTTGGAGGCCCTAACACCTAACCACTTTCTGCTGGGACTTCCCAACTTGAATATCCCGCTAGATGTTGTGAGTGACAGTGATTTATGTAACAGAAAACGCTGGAAGCATGCCCAAGTGATGGCCAATCATTTTTGGGATCGTTGGCTTCACGAATACCTGCCTTCCCCTACTGTCAGACCCAAGTGGCACCGTGAATCGCGTGACATTGCTGAAGGAGACCTCCTTTTGCTGATGAGTGATAACCTTCCTCGTGGGCGCTGGCCTTTGGCACGAGTTACACGCATTGTACGTAGTAATGACGGAAGAGTACGCTCTGCAGAGGTTAAGACGAAGGCTGGTGTTTATATTCGTCCAGTCACGAAGCTGTGTTTACTTGAAGAGGTGTCCGACCCTTGAACGCAGTTGGACACGGGGGAGGATATTCCCGCCAAACTGAACATTTTGTCCGTCACATGACATTGTGTGCCAGGCCTACACTCAGACCATGTGCGTTTTTGTCTGAATGGAGCAGCTTGGTGAGTGTGATCTCGTGGTTCTTGAAATTTTCCGCTTTTCTAACTTAACATACTTATCCCGATGATGTATTTTTGATTGCTTTTAGCTTGATTCTGTAACCAAGCTGATCTCAAACTGATCTCAAACCAATGATTAAATCATCTGTCGCATCGAACGTGTGTGATTTGTTTTTTCCGGCCGATTGACGACAACAAATGTGGAAGGGGCAGAATGTTCATACAAAGAAGGGTGAATATAACCGTTAAATAACGCTGCAGATAGTTATACAAGCAATAGTATTATCACGCAGGTTATAAGGGTCACATTCCACAGGTCAGGGTTATATGCCACTTCTACATGATAGACAACTACTAAGCCAAAACTTTCTTTCGTTGATTTAAAACAATAAGCTTTTTGAAGCTTCTGTACAATTCGCTTTAATAAGGATTATTACTAAAGATTTGTATTTGAAAGTTCCAGTTGTGCTTTCATTAAATTCAGTGATCAGTGTATACCAGCACCTTTCAGTATTGAATAAAAATCAGTATTTTTTGGCATCGTTTAGGGAGTGATATTACCAATAGTAATATTTCAGTCATATTTCCATGTTTGTAAAACAAATAATGTATTGTGTTGGTGATCATGAGGTATAATGTAACATAATGTAATGAGTAACTCAAATAACTCAATTGCAGGGTTGGAGGCCACTGTAACCATGTTTTTGCCTTGTTCTACTTACTAAATCATTGGTGCTTGCTGGGAATCATGGAAATCCCAGCAGATCAGACTTGTGTTCCACAACAGTGGCATAAACCAAGAAGTGCAAATATTGACCCAGAACCAGTGATGAAATGTACTTTTGTCAAAGCTTCATCTGATCAAGGTGGCAAATGAAAATTGGCTCCAGCAACTTGTAAACTTTACGATGCACGGGGTAAACATCTCAAGTTAAATGGGTGGAAACAGCAAGATGTGATGGAAATGTGTCACTATCTTTCCACAGAAGAAAAACATTCCCCCTTTTCTTACTTACTGAGTGATCAGGAATGTTCATCAGCCACCCATACTGTTTTTGGCAATGTCCCCCTGGGTTCAAAAGAAAAGTAAAACAACCTTTGCTTTTGTCGGGGAAAATAAGTTAGTTGTTTATTAATAATAAGTCGAATA
>JAEMPF020004221.1:28192-41646 GCA_022496165.2 Catalaphyllia jardinei | reverse complement strand
ATTCGTAAGGATATTAACTCACTGTGTTTGACTACGTAATGTGTCTCATGACCTTTGTTTATTTGTAATTAGACGAAGACACACAAAAAGAGCTAGATTCAGTTAATATTTGCGAAATTATGAAAGTATTGCAATGCAACATATTTGGGTCGCCGTTTCATGAATTTGACTTGATACCATTTTATTAAATTACGCTATCGTTAAACCTTTTCAACTTTTATTTAACATAATTGATGAATTAAATGTCTGCTAATTATATTTTTGAATAACGTCATCGTAATTCCAGGTAAAGCGGAAGCAATTCTCGGAAAATTCATGACTGTTGAATAATATTTAAAACAAATATGTATGTTGTAATTTCTCTGTTAGTATACTCAAATATGTATAGACACGGGTATTTTACTTAACAACTAGAAAACAGTCCTACGAAAATACGCGCGCTGATTGGTTAAAAATCTCGATGGAGACAGAGCTAGCACGCAGTAATCCTGTAGCTCTTCCAGACCTCTATTTTCATTCGTCCGTATGACCTGTAGCTTCCTTTGTTATCAGGGCTTGGGGCATTGTTTCTGTTGTATCATCTATTGTTTCGTTCTTCAATCACAGACCGCTTCTGGAAAGCTACAGGCTTGCTCCGAGCACGAGCTGTTGACGTAATGATGGTGCGAGCAAAGAGAATTTACATTTTGATAATCATAGTTAACAAGTTGTTTCCTTTTTCTCGTCGGAGTGTTTTCTAAAAGAAACAAAACATGTACTCCGTGTTTCTATCGAGTTGTAGAAACACTCGTGAAAGTTTGGGAGAACTCGAAAAAGCTGTGGAATCACGGTTAGTGTTCCCACAGCATTTCTCATTCTCTCAAACTTCCACTCGTGTTTCTATTTAACAATTAGATTATGAGCTGGAGATTTCTATCACGCATAGAAATCGAGAGCGAATAATCTAATTGCCTTAGTATAAATCTACTAGTCGTTCAAAACCTTATCTAAATCCTCTTTACAGGCACTTCGAAAACGCCAAGAAACGGCCGTCATTTTGCCGACAAGAGTACACTGCTACGCTACTCACTATCTATCACAGAATAGATGGTGAGTAGGTAGCCAATCAGAGAACAGCATTCGTTATAGAACGCTAGTAGATTTATACTAAAACTCGATAGAAACACGGTATGTTTTCTAAAGCTCACTACACCGTACAAAAATACAACAGGCATTTGATAACACGAGTTAAATATACAAAGCACCGGCCGCAGGCGAGCGTTTTTCTCGAGTCGGTCCTCAAATGTCCGGAGTGTTTGATCACAGTGTAACACACGGTTTAGGCTTCTTAATTAGCGTTATGATATAGATTTAATATGGCGAAAAACAACAAAACAAGCTTATTCTATGTTTTATACTCTGATAAGACACGGGTTTTTAACCAATCAGAGCGCGCACAGGGTCCCTGTACGTGTGTCATTCGTCTATTTCATTTTCAATTTGGAACGAAGATGAAATTTTGCTTTCCTGTAGTATAAGAGGAGCTGAAAACTAATATTCATACAAATTTTCGCTCCGAATAAGCTCTTGGTTTTGTGGAAGACGATGCTTGTATTTCTTGCGTGACGTTGCATTTACATGACGGCCCGGAGAGGGCTTTCATGTTGGTTAAAAAAGTGACTTATTTCGAGGAATTTGGTGAACAGTTCATGTATTAGAGGAAGTATTATTTTGATGTTCTTGAGTTCCTCGAGAGATAAATTTACGCTTTTGTAGCAAAACTCTGTTACAGATGTTTCTTTTGGTTTCCGGCCCACATGTTGGTGCCCATCTTGGATGGGCACCAGCATGGCGTCTCCATACAAATCTCTATAAATTTGAGTAAAAAAAATATCCGCATATCTTGCGTAAGAAAAATTGTCGAGACCTGAATCTTGGCGAGGTCTATGCATATTTACCATCTTTCTTTTCCCAGATTCTGGACTTTACCTATTGAACAGTTTTGATTTTTCTTTTGATTTGGCGCGACGCTGGAAACCAGCAATATTGGATTGGATCTATAACACATGAATTTGCCAAACACACGTTAGAAAACAAACTTCCAGAGTGAATTAAAAATCTACAATATTCTTAAAATACAACTTGTTGAGGTGAGCTAAATCCCCCGCGAGAAGCCAATTTTACACTGCGGGGGATTAATAGGCCTTTTGCAACAAACGATCACATGGTACAAAATCCGCCATGCTGGAGGGCAAGCCCATTATTATTCCCGTACTGGAACGTTACAACAAAGAGACCTCAACCAGTCAAGCTCACTGGCCTTTGTTTTAATGTCCCATTACGGGAATAATAATGAGCTTGCCCTCCAGCATCGCGGATTTTGTACCATGTGATCGTTTGTTGCAAAAGGCCTATTGAATTCTGTAACAAAATTAAATGGATGGTATTCACAGCTCAGCGCATGTGCACGTGCAAGCTGATGTGGGCCACTCAATTTTATTGTTAATAAACCAATCAGATGCCAGTGGGTAACTCGTGCTTCCTGTCCAGGATAGAATCGTCGGGCAAAATAATAAATTCGATGTAGAACACGGAATTCGACATTTTCTGTTCTAGTCCACTAACACCTTCTGTGAAATTTGTGTGTCAGTTATTCTGCTACCATAAATTCGTCTTGCTGTATAGAAAGACCAAGGCTGACATTTTGTTAATAGTCTGCGATCATAAGTGAAAAATATTTATTATTCAAATTTCATACACTGCAGGAATTCCGATTTTCTGATTGGCTAATTTGTACCACGTGATACTGGGTTGTGACGAAACAGCCTCCTTGACGTCATTATCGTGGTGTAATATATAATAGCCCTGGTGTAAATTCAACACACGACTGTCATTACGCCGTGGCTTCGGCTGACTCAAACTTTGACGTGTTTTTTGCAGTGTATCCAATTTGAATAATAAAAATGTACTCAAACGTACTCATACACCTTATCCCAAAATGGCCGCCACTTTGGTATTCTTTTGTTTTCTTGCAAATTAGCCCTTGTTGCCTCGTTCTAAAACTCGAAATTCAAAAGAATATTTTCCCCTAAACGAGGCAACAAAGGCTAATTTGCAAGTAAACAAAAGAATACTGAAATTGCAGCCATTTTGGAATAAGGTGTTTGCTCGTGAGTTATAGGGATTTACCTGCACGAGTTCACTAATTAACAACGAATTCGAAATTTTCAATACCGCACGAGGCGGCCTTGTGCGGCATTGAAATTTCTCGTTCATTGTTAGTGAACTCGTGCAGGTAAATATCGATAACTCACTCGCTGAGTGCGTTAACCTTTAAATAGTTGATACGGAACCGAAATCGCACTTTATGCAGGGAGTTGGAACACACAGTACAGAAGGAATTCTAATGATAAATATCACCTATCGCCATGTTTTCTCGACTGACCGCGAAATTTTCAAAAGCAAATTTCTCGCTAGAGCTGGTCTCTGCTTTTCCATTTTTTAAAAACAATGGAGTTGAATGATTATAGCTGTACTGTAGACTACTCATGCAGCGAACTGTTAAACCCTCCCTCCTTAAGGCGGGGGTAAACATGAATAGGAGTGAACTTTGAAGTAATATTGAAAGGAAATTATTAGGATTAAAATGGGTTGGAAACACTACCAGACAGTTGACCACCTCAAATGAGAGCCCCAGGTTGGTAGAGGACTGTTTGGTATCCGTATAATAATTCTTCACTTCAAATTTCAATTTTCCAAATCCATCACATCTTCATCATTTCATATTTTGCTCAATTTAACCTATCCTTTGAGAAAAAATATCTCTTTCCCAAAATGCCCAAAAATCACCCAAAAATTCACACAAAACCGCCAAACATTGGTTAATGAAATAAGCAGAGAGATTTAGCGTCGCTTGAAACGTGACCGGGATATTGGCAGAAAGGCGGTGTTAGATGACGTTAAAACACCCTTCACCTCCCCCGGGGGGTAAACATGAATAGAAGGGAAATTTGAAGTAATATTAAAAGGGAATTGTTGGGATTAATACTGCGATGTGATTTTTAATAAACCAGTCTATCTATCTATCTTAGTAGTTCTTCACTTCAAATTTCAATTTTCAAAACCCATCAAATCTTCAACATTTCCTCAGGGGCTCCTGATTTGCCTCAACTGTGTTTAACCTATCCTTTGAGAAAAAAAATCTTTCCTAAAAAGCCCAAAAATCACTCAAAAATTTACAGAGAACCGCCAAACAGTGTTAATAAAATAAGCAGAGAGATTTAGCGTCGCTTGAAACGTGACCAAGATATTTTCAGAAAGGCCGTGTTAAGCAACATCAAAACAGCCTTCATGCGTACCCCCGCCTTAATTGGGAGTTTTCACATGACGTCATTAAAATTCAAACTAGAAAACTATTGCTCCTCCTGAGATCAGTTTACTTTCATAATGTATAAGAGCAGCTAAAAACTAGTGTTCATACAAATTTTCGCTCAGAATGGGTCCTTGGTTTTATACACTACCATTGAATTTCTAAGACTTTGCGTGACGAGGCATTTACATGACGGCTGAGAGAGCTGTCATTTTGGTTGAAAAAGTGACCTATTTCGGGGAATTTGGCTATCTGAACAGTTCATGTATTAGAAAAAGAATTACATTTATGTTTTTAAGTTCATCGAGAGATAAATTTACGTTTTCATAGCAAAACTCAGTGACAGATGTTTCTGTTGGTTTCCGGCCGCCATGTTGGTGCCCATCTGGAGGGGCACCAGCATGGCGTCTCCATACAAATCTCTATAAATTTGGGTAAAAAATGTCTCCCATATTTTGCTTAAGAAAAATTGCTGTGACCTGAATCTTGGCGAGAGTCTTTGCATATTTACATATTTACGTTCTTTCTTTTCCCAGATTCTAGATTTTATCTATTGAACGGCTTTGATTTTTATTTTGATATGGCGTGACGTACACTGAAAACCAGCAATTGAGAAAAAACCAAAGCATTGTTTTATTCTCTCTTAGTAACATTAATGTTTGCGACTTCCGCTTTCTTTCCGTGTGTTATGTTTGCAATTGCTTATAAGAGTACGATCGCCGTGTAGGGCTTTGTCTACATACGTGCAGTTCATTTAAAAACCAGGCCAACGTTTGTATTTCTTAATATAACTGACCGTTATATCAATTGGCGTAACCTTTAGTTGTAGTCTTGTAGTCATGCTTAAAATTAACTAAACACAGCGTCAGCAAAAAAAGAAACCTTCCTTCTTTTTCTAACCTGGTTCAAAATCTAAAATTTATGGCCTTGCCGTTTCTTAGACCCTCCGCTGAGCACAATAGTATATATACTTGCACAGGTTATAACTCATGAAGTATTAAGCTAAATGAATCTTCAACTGGTCCAAAACTGACTTATCTCACATCATAGGAAAGTGTTTTGTGCCCTTAAAGAGTCCTTAACATCCTCCTAAAGGGGAAAGTGTTATATTAACTGGGTATCAAGAGAAAGGACTTTTCAATCTCTCTTGCTTTGAGAGAGAAACTAACCAGCCAAACATCAAAAACGGGACACAAGTACTCCAAGGCATTAGGCAAGAGACAAAATCTCAGCAACCCGGAGATATTTCTGTTCCTCAAAAAGATCGCTTTTATTCTGTGGATTTACTCAGGTCTTGACTTCTTGAAAATACCACTGTATTGCAGTCTGCACATCACTTAATTTGAAATCTAAAAAATAAACAGACCCAAACGTCCCGTTATCAAGCTTGTCTTTGATATGTACCAAATTCCTTTTACAAGCCCAATCCTTCGATAAACGGGGGATTTAGTCCAGCTCAAGAAGTTGCATTTCAAGAATATTGTAGATTTCTAATTTACCCCGAAATTTTTTACTCTATCACGAGTTTGGCAAGTCCATGTGTTACAAATCCAATCCAATCATGTCCAATCATGTCCAAGCCAATCATGTCCAATCCAATTTTACAATACATACATACACACATACTTTATTGACAACTTCCCCAAAGGGCTTTTCAGCGTCAATCACAAAAGAAGCATATAGAAATTATGAAATAACAATTTAAAATAATTAAAATATCATTCTTTTCGCTTAAATTTATCTAGAAGTGCCCCTCTGAGCTTATTCCTAAAACTATTTACATCAATGCATAACTTAAAATTATTATTTAAATTGTTCCAAATGTTCACTGCCCTATAGTGGAAAGTTTTCTGCCCAGTAGCAGACCTAAATAAAGGGATATTTAGCATCTGCGAATTTCTGGTCTTCCGGCTACTAATAGTACTACGTCTAGTTAATTTATCACTAAGGTACGCAGGGGCTAGTTCCGACATACATTTGAAAGCTAACACAGCATCTCTAAAATATAATTGGTTTCTAACGGGTAGCCAATTTAACGATTTACAATATGGCGTCGATATGAGCTGATATGGTTGCATCAACATGTGTTGCATCACCCGCTGTAATACGAAGTCTAATATGTTTCCCTCTTTGCTAACGTCGAAAGTCTCGCTGCTCGCCATTATGGACAGAGCTGAGTGACGAAAAGACACAAGACGTTCCCAAACGTCTTTCAAGTCTTTCAAGACCGCGAAGTGTGACAGTCAAAGAGAGCGCGAAATCCGAGACGCCACAAGCAGAGTAGCCGACTTGGAGGGGGAGGTTTAGCCCAGTGCGGGTAAGCATAAGAGCAACTTAGCCTACCCCTACTGCATCAGCTTTTGTTTTTGGTCCGCGCGATCCGGCGATTTTCAAAATTCGAAATACAAAAATTCAAAGTAGAAATCAATTTTCGATTTTCGATTTTACTTACATTGTAATGAATCTTCGATTTTTGACTTAAAACAAATTTTTAAATGGAATCGATTATTCAAGTTTTCTTTTTTAAAGCAGATTGATTTCTCGTAAAAATAATCTATTTTTTATTCATATAAAACCGTAAAAATGATAAGTAGGTGAAAAGTAGGTGAAAAACAAGTCAGGGAGAAGGGTATCGTAGGAACGTTTGGTATGGCAGGAGAGCGAAGTGACAATATGGAGAGCCAATGGTGTCTTTTTGTGGACCAAATAATCTTGCAATCGCGTCTACCACGTTTCCGCATAAGAACGTTCATAGGTACACGGTCACACCACAAATGGCCAGCACCACAACCAAATCGATCATATGGCTGTTCGCTTAAATTTTAAACAATCAGTACAAGATGTTAGAGCATATAGAGGTGCAGATTGCGCGAGCGACCATAATTTGGTGATTGCCAATACACTGTTAAAGCTGGTACGAAAGGGCAAGAGGGTAGAGAAAGTCAGGAGACATGAGACTAGCAAGTTGCGTGACCGTGCCTGAAATTAGAAAACAATTTCAGTTGGAATAAAGGAGCAGTGTCATATGGATTTCGCTGTTTTAGGTCAATTCTGTACTAAATCATTTCATTGAGGATTTAATCATAAACAAAATGCTTCTGTAAAGCTACGACGAAGATGTCAAATGAATTTTATCACACAGGGCTACCCATAATAAATTCTTGACGATTTTTGGAACACGTAGCATCAAAACTCGAAAAAATTGGCCAATTTTTTCAAGTTTAAATCCAGTTCCATCCATGCCATCCGTAGCGACAGGCAACAGGAAACAGTTTCAGTACCTTCAAATAGTCTAGATTATTAGTTTTGGAATTCAATTGCTGCGAAGTATAAAGTTGCAAATAGCGTGACAATGCCCCTTTAAACAACAGGTTCAGCTTCTTACCGCTGGAGGACGCGGACGGCGAAAACAGGTACAATAATGAGGGTGCAGTGGTACGAGAAAACGAAGTAGAGGAAAAGTGGAAAAAGATCAGAAAAAGTTCCTGCGAAACAGCTAGAGATGTGGTGATAATAAATAATAAATTTAAATTTATACCGCGCAGTTTCTATAAAAATATTCAACTGCGCCTTACAATAAATATTAAATTAAAAGTAAAATAGAAATTCAAAATTACAATTCTAAAATTCCATAAATAAATAAAATAATTCATCAATAATGCAAATTAATTATAATAACTATAGTAACTAATTAAATGCCCTATTATATAAAAAAAGTTTTAAGTCTAATTTTAAAAATATCTAAACTGGAAGTAGATCTTAATGTGGAAGGAAGCAGATTCCAAAGTCTAGGGGCAGCACAACTAAACGATCTATCCGCCAGGGTCTACAGAGCAAGGAAACGCAAAGGATGGATCAGCCCTGAGAGCTGGAAAGGCATTGAAGAAAGGAAACAGCTAAAATAAAAGTCAGCTAGCACAAAATCAGAAAGGGTGAGACTCAAATTTCAAAAGGATTACAGAAAAAAAGATATGGAATTGAAGAGAAGTTTGAGAAAGGATAAGAGAGTGTGGGCTAATAACATAGCCCAAGAAGCTGATGACGCTGCAAAGCGTGGGCAGATAAAGAGCGTTTATAATGCCACGAGGAGGTTATGTAGTGAACCTCCAAAGAAGTGAGAAACAAGGCAGGGAAGTTGTTGACCAACGAAGACGAGGTGCGACAGAGATGGAAAGAGCACTTAGCAGAAATATTGAACAGCCCAAGTCCAGAAATAGTGGTTGACGTGGAAAGCGAGGTGGAGGTGACGGGCGAAATATCTTCGGGTCCCGTAACTAAGGCTGAGATCAGGAGCGCCATAGTGAGCATGGGCGTAGGGAAAGCACTTGGGGTGGACGGAAACCGTTTAACTGTTCAACGCTGATATCACAACGACCTCTTTTGTGCAATATGGGTTTGTTAGTCGACTCCTGCAGATTGGAAGAAGGGTCTTATTGTCAGGTTACCCAAGAAAGGGAATCTCATTAAGTGTGGAAACTGGAGGGGGATAACTCTTGTGTCTGTCGCAGCAAAAGTGATGGGCAAGGTGTTGATCCAAAGAATATCAGACGGTATCCATGCAAAACTATGCAAGGAGCAGGCTGCATGGTTTTAGACGAGGAAGAAGTACGATAGAGTACATCCTCATCCTCAGGAACATTGTGGAGCAAAGTGAACAATAAAATGGAATTCCAGCTTCAGTACGTATGCTTTGTCGATTACGAAAAAGCCTTTGACAGCGTGGAAGATTATGGAGAGTTACGGGATCCCGCCAAAGCTTGTCAGAATGGTCAAGGTAATATATGTACGGTGGTTGAAGGTGCAGGTCAAACTGGCTGGTTTGACGTTAAGTCTGGCGTGAAACAGGGGTGCAACAAATCAGGGTTCTTGTTCTTGCTTGTAATAATACACATAAAAATAATTACTCGATTCTGATTGGCTAAGAGCAGTGCAGTTCAAGGGTAACACCAGTGCAAATTACACATCGTAATTCTGGATTATGATTGTAAAAAAGAAAATGAGAAATTTTGTATGCCAGTGATATCATGTAAAGCAATGACCAAAATTTTGTACGGCAACTCTGAAAAAAGTCTGGAATGCAAAAAAATGGCTTCAAGAAACATCTTCCAGCACTTCTTCCGCGCGAATTTTTTCATGTATTATTAACAAGTAATCGCCGAAGCGGCTCGTGCAATTTCAGCTTTTTGAAAAACTCACTAGTGCAAATTAATTCCAAATTGAACTCGAAACCGTATGATTACCTATACTAATAGACTGGATCATGAGAAAAACGCTAGAGGGTGACAACACAGGTATTAGGTGGAAGCTGTGGTCCAAGTTAAACGACTTGGGCTTCGCTGATGACATTGCTCTTATATCCAGCACAAGACAACAGGTCCAACAGAAAGCGAGAAGCCTCAGCACCAACAGCAAGGCAACTGGATTGAAGATTAATTCCGAGAAGACCGAACTCCTCAAACTGAACTCAACCAACAACGAAAAGGTACAGGTTGATGATCGAGACATTGATGACGTAGAAAGTTTTGTGTACCTGGGTGCTCATCATGGTCAGCTTCTCTGGCCGTACGGAAGACATTGCAGCAAACTGGAAAAGATTTGGACGAACAGTCAGTTTACCACCAAGAACAAGATCAAAATCTTTAACCAATGAGGAGATAAGGAGAACGAGGATTGAAACGATAAGTAGGGAGGTGGCGAGGAGGAGATGGGCGTGGTTAGGACATGTTCTCAGAATGGATCACAACTCACACTCACATGGTGATAGAATTCTCGAGCTAATAATCTAATTGTTTAATATTCGGGACCACTTCTGGAGCTGCTCCACTTTGAAATTATGGTTCGATTTTGAAAACCTAGTTCATTGCGATTGTGGCTTTTTCCAATCGATAGGTGTTGTGTTTGTCGCCTTCTCACAAACTTACGACCAATCAGTGTCACGCAATATAAAATTAAACCAAAAACCATTCATTGGATAAAGCCAAGAAATTGTGATATTATAGACGATAAACGAAGAAAACATTTCTCCAAGTTAATGTGTGTGCGTTGTTCAAAAGTTGAGATAATCGTCGAAATGTTCCGCACAAAATTATAGAGCCTAGTACAGAGCCGCCATGTTGAATTAGTCCTCCAATATGACGGCCAGAATATAGTGTAAACATCTGGAACTTACTTTGACTATCTGGGCCACTGAATTTCTGAAATGATCATGCAAAGGTTTAAATAAGCACTTTTCCTAATACTTTGACTTTTAAAAAGAATAAAAATCCCGAGATAAGTATATATTTTTCGCCAGACACGTTCATAGCTTTATGTCACGCACCGCCATAACTCTGAATTTTAAAATATGCCTGTTTTTAGACGGAGCATGTTCCTGAGCTGAATAGTTGTTCACAGATATAAATTTACCCCCTCTCATGCCTGATGAAAATAATAACTTTGGTTGCTCTTTAGGTTTGGATTTTAGAAAATGATGACGTCACGTGCAACCCAAGGATACACCATTTTGCTATTGATCAGTTCCTGGTGAATTATGGGTATATCCAGTCCTTTGTGGGGGGAAACGGGCAAAGTTACAATTTCAAATTATGTTCTAAACTGGCCGTTTGCCCCCACAACGGACTGGATCTACCCACAATTCAAAAGGAACTGATCATTAGCAAAATGGTGTATTGAGGTGGAAAGTTGTTAACAGATACGACGTTGGTACCTCTTATATATGCCTGATGATTTGATGACGTCACCTGCATACACTCTATAAAATCGCCTTTGATCGCTTGTCATGCCACGTAGAATTATTAGAAGGCGTTCAAGATATCGGCAAGGCCGTGAGATAACACCCAGTGCAGCTATGGCTGTTGTCGACGAGAGCTGGCAGACAATGCGATCATCTATCAAGGAGAGAGTTATGTTTCTTTTGAACAAGGAGATTTTGAGCGATGTGAAATTTGTTGTTCCATTGTCGATTGGCGAAAGTGAAAGTAAAAAGGTGATCTCAGCTCACAAGTTTGTGCTTGCAATCAGCAGTCCTGTGTTCTATGCCATATTCTATGGTCAAATGGCAGAGACTACAAACTCTATTGAACTGCCTGACTGTGACTACGAGAGTCTGCTGGAATTGTTTCGTTTCATGTACACCGACGAAGCGAATTTAAGCGGAAATAATGTGATACAAGTGTCTTATTTGGCGAAGAAATACATGGTCCCTTCACTGGTTGGAAAATGCGCTGCATATCTGCGAGATAGGTTAGATGCATCCAAACTGTTTCGTGTCCTTTCAGACGCTCAGAAATTTCGAGATGAAGATATGGAAAGTGTATGCTGGGAAGTTATCGAGAAGCAGACAGAAGAAGCTTTGCGGTCAGATGGATTTGTCACAGTTGAGCGCTCTGTAGTCGAGTCTGTTGTGACGCGGGAAAGGTTAAGCGTGACGGAAGTGGAACTGTTTAAGGCTGTTGATCGTTGGGCCGCAAAAGAGTGCGAGAGACAAGACACAAATCCTGGGGAGGGGAAGAGAAGAATTCTTGGAGAAGAGATCGTGAAAGCGATAAGATTTCCATTAATGACTGAAAAGGAGTTTATTTCTGTCGTCCCTCATTGTGACATTCTGACAACAAAGGAAATTATCGACGTAGTGAAACACTACAACGGTGTGTTGACGACTCCATTGCAGTTCTCATCAGCTCGACGAGTCAACCTCGATACGAATATATATCACTGTCATAGATTTAAAGATCTACCACTTCAAACTCCGACAGTTTCAAACTGGTGGTATAAGGCCCCTCATAAAGATTCATATAGATTTCAGGTGCATTTACAGATGGCAGGGCCTCCATTAGTCTGATTTAAAGCCTCTATTTGTTGTAGGAGCCCGAAATATGTAGACCTCATGTGTCAGTTAACTTTTAGTAATTTTAACTAAAATGAAAATATCTTGAATAAGTTTTGGAAAAAACAGATTAATGGTTTCTTGGAAGTCATGTAAGAGTTATGGGTTAATTCCTTAGTGTGGTTAGGGTCAATATAGCTTAGTAAGAGACTAAGCTTGTAAAGTAAGGCGCCACACGAGCGCGCTCATATAGCGTCTCAACCGCTGGGATATCGGGTCAAAACGACCCAACGCTTCCCGTCCCCACGCGGCTGCAGCACACCGACACACATTCCTTTCTTATTGTGTGGATATCTTCAACGGGACCAATCATTTCCTAGTAAATGTGTTAGCTGCGCCAATCTATTAACGCATGGCCCGCCTAGTTTAGCCTTTGCTAGTTGCGGGCATGCCCTTTTTTTGTAAAATTTAATTTGAAAATAATAAATTGCATAGTGTGTGTAATCTCGGCAAAGCTTGCCGACTTGACGTTGCCTTTCCCTGAAAAACCCTGACAGGCTATCGATTAGTAAGTATTTTGGCGCCAACCACTACAAGCGGAACTACTGCTTAGTTTATTTCAGAAAACGGAAAGTACGTTGGTCGGAGGCGGCTGTGTGAGGATGTGGAGGAGGAGGAGGAGACTAAAATACCCAAAAATTATAGTCGAAGCTCTCTTAACGGAGACTTTCGTAAGAGGGCAGCTCTACTTACGGCCGCCTTGGTTGGACCTCGTTTTAACTCCCATACAAACTCTGTATTTTTACATTTTCGTAAGCGGACATTCCCGTAAGCGGCCACGGACACTTTCAGGGATTACGATTTAGACTTTTTCTTTGTTTTTAAGCTCCCTTAAGCGGACTCCCGAAAGAAAATCAACAATCTCTGTACAGTATCTTGTTTTTATCAATCGACCTTTTTACATTGCCGTTCGTTACAATGATTTTAGAGTAATATTTCAATGTTTGCTTTGTTGTCATCCACGTCCGGTTACATTTCTATGCTTGTTAAAAAGGGACAAAACAACAAGATCATAAATTTACATGACAAAACAGTGATATATACATCAAGATTCCTATATATACAGCAAGATTCGTATATATACAGCAAGATTCGTGTATATACAGCAAGATTCGTATATATACATCAAGATTTGTATATATACATCAAGATTTGTATATATACATAAAGATTTGTATGTATGTATATATACATCAAGATTCCTTTATGTGGCAAGTACTT
>JAEMPF020004221.1:0-23192 GCA_022496165.2 Catalaphyllia jardinei | reverse complement strand
TGTTCTGTTAATCTCTAATCCACAGACCTCCAATACAACGCCGCCGGGCACAGTGCTCCCTCGTCCACTGTCCACGTGTACAAGACTGGAGCGACGCAGCATTAGTTGTCGGTAAATTTGGCTTTGCGTTTCTCGACAAAAGCGCTCATTCCTTCTTTGCGATCATCCTGGTAAAAAAGAAGAAAACAGAAAAATGAATGACATGGTATTCGAAGTGGATTCTGACCCATGACCTCGGCGATGCCGCGGCGTTGCTCTGCCAATAGGGAGTTTTAGCAATGACGGCGACGGCGGGGACGAACCCTTGTAAAAAAGGATTTATATCATTTACCTTGGAATGTCGCAATTCTAAACCTGTTCGGTGAGCCTATCCGTCTAAAAACTTGCTCAAGATAAACATGCACCAACAGCGTTCAATACGCAAAGATACGAAAAATTAGCCATTGGCGTTCGCGTTCTCTAAAATACGTAGAACTTAGTCATTTCACGTTGTTAAAATCGCCCATGCAAACTATGACCTGTGGAATTCCACAGGGAAGCACACTAGGACCTCTGCTGTTTCTTATCTATATTAATGACCTGCCCAACTACTCTGATAAAGTAAGCTTTAAATTTTTTGCTGACGATACCAACCAGGGTCTGGAAGGGTATTTTCGGGATCCGGGATTTGACCAAAATACCCTGTGGGAATCGGGAAAACGATAAATATCTTGACGGGATCCGCGATTTAACTGCTCGCCAGGAAGCGGGACTTACCAAACTTTGGGCACGGGGTGCGGGATTTTTTCGCTGTTGGTTGGGAATTCGGGAAATCGTCACGACTCAATTAAACGTCCTAGTGGCCAAAGCCCTGGTGTCTCCTTTCAAACCAGACTATGGTGTGTGCCTGGTTAGTTATCTAATTGAAACAGTCAGAAAGTACTTTGTTTCAACCAGATGCCAAAAAAGTCCACGTGTTACCAGTTAATGACCTGATACTCAATTGACTCAGTTCCTCAATCTCTTCAGTCGCTGCACAGTTTCACATTTATTGCAATCTTGAGGGGATTTTGTTCAACAGCTTATCTGCTGGATGGCCCTAGATATGGCAAATGGTGATGTCAGCTCTGCTGTAGTAAGAGGTTAATTGGTCTCGTTTTATCTTGTGGCACCGACAATACTTCTAGTTCTAGCGCCAGAACCTCGGCGATCCACAAAGAGAAATTCAATGTTCCTCTAAGCGGTGATGAGCACATTGACCTGTTCAACTTCGTGTAGCACTTGAATTGTCAAAACCTTCACTGGGTTAGCAGAAATCGTTAAGAGTAAAGGCCTCGAATAAAACCTTGAGGTCACGATTGCCAAATCGTGCTTTTTCATCATACTGAGGTACAAAAAGCTATTTCTCTTTTGCAGGAACCTTTAAAAACACGCGTAAATTCAAAATATCAATAGACTGGAAAGGGCTACTCTATATATCTTACATTTATTAACTTTTGTAGAAATTTGACTTTTTAACGTATTTTTTCTCGAAAAGAAAAACGGGATTCGGGAAAGTGATGAAAAAAGTGCGGGATGCGGGATTCTCGTGAAAAAGGAGAGGGAATGCGGGATCAGGACCTGTCTGTCATTTAGTAAGTAACTACATCAAGAGGAAATAAATTGAATTGAATTGAATTGAATTAGGCCCCATCCACACTAATCCGTTTTCAAACGAAAACGAGCTGTTTTGCTCCGGATACGGCTATCGTCCACAGTACAACGCCAAAAACGACTACCGAAAACGGAGCCATTCGAAAACGCTCTCCAGAGTGGAGCGATTTGAAAGTGATGCTATTTGAAAACGCTGTTTTCTAGTGTGGACCGAGAAAACAACAGCGACTTCATTAAAACAGACACGACCGGGCGACGCACCACTCGACCGTGAGTATCCAAAATGGCGGACAGACGCTGCCACGTGGCTTCTCTCTTTTTAAAACGAATACGGCGTTGTAGTGTGGACGGGCAAAAACGATACCAAAACGATAAGTGTGGACGCAAATCTTTTTTGCAAACGGAGCAAAACAGCTCCGTTTTCGTTTGAAAACGGATTAGTGTGGACGGGGCCTTAATTTGTCGACATAGTTAATAGAGGGGACTGGTTATGAAGCCCGGCAAACATCAAAGGAGCAAACAAAGATGCCAAGATTTATGTTGCAAGGTACACGACCCTGCACAATCTTTTGTTTTGCCCTCATACACCATGCATGAGTTACATAACCGACACGTTTCTATTGGTTAGTTCCTCAGTTCGGCGTAAAGAACTATTGTGTTTTGTGCAGGGTCAAGGCGAAAAAAACAGAACAATAACATACAACAAAGAACTTTGACGAGTTTCATAACCATTCACCTCTAGTAACTATGTTGTAGAGGACGGAAAAGAAATGTACCAAGATTCAAAACACACGTGCACAGCTATTGTTTTGCTCATCAAACCTTTTGTTTTGTGACTCTCTCGTTGCCGCCGCCGTCGTGGTTTGCTAAAACTCCCTATTGAGCTATGAAGCCTTGATAATTTGGGAGCGGAAAGCTGTATTTTCTTTATACTCCATAGATGACTACAATTATGAAAGTCTGCCAATCAATTCGCCATGATAGGAAACTACGCCAGCGGTTTCTCTAAAGCAGATACAAGTCAATCACCACTCACCGTCGAAAACGTCGAGTGGAACAGTCTTTTCTCAAAGTGAAGACCTTCAGATAATGACGTCTCGTAACCTGCGGAAAAGAAGTGTCATCAATGACTGGCTGACACATCCATAAATCAAAATCCCGCATGTGCCAGAGCAGCAAACTGAGTTGTTCTACTCGGTGAGCCTAGAGACTATAATTCATAGTCCAATCCTTCAGAAGAAATGTCTTGATTTTCAACAAAACTATGTTTTGGTATCATAAACTGCTTGAATAATAGCATACCTGTATTAACAGCTTCCTTGGCGAGTTGAACAGCGATTTTTGATAAGGAAGATATCTTTTCAGCAGTCTTGATGGCTTCAGTCACAAGCTCTTCTGCGGGAAAGACTTTGCTAACCAGACCTACATGTTAAAAGGAATTTGAAAGTGAAGAGTGATCATCGCAGTAAATTTTCCAATTTAAGCAATAGGAAAGAAGAAGCCTGAAAATAATCAGGGCTTCAACGGGATTCGAACCCGTGACCTCCGCGAATACCGGTGCGATGCTCTACCAACTGGCAAAGTTCTTTGTTGTTTGGTTTTGTTTGCTGTCTTGGGAGTTGACCGTGCACAAAACGTGACAAAATACAAAAGGTGGTTACGAGTGCTCATACAACAACTAACCAATAGAAACATTGCGATCATCTAATTCCTGCATAATCAATGAGCCTAAAACAAAAGACGTGCAGGGTCAAGGACCTTCCAACATAAATCTCAGCCTGTTTGTTTGCTTTTTTGATGTTTAGCAGCCTTCCTAACCATTTCCCTCTATTAACATTGGCTAAGGCAAGTCAGTTACGCCTTTTGTTCGTAAGTAAACTGCAATGTGAACCAACTGAAGTCAGCCGACAATATCTTTTGGGAACTGTTTTTTACATTTACCCGACTTTTTTTTGTTAACGCACATTTTTGCAACGCTCTCCAAAGAAAATGTAACATGTGTTGAATAACTGCATCAGCAAGGCTCTAAGTCAACACCTTTACAATACAATGTGACTATACCAACGAGAATTAAAACCTGATTTGTGTGCATCTTCTGCTGAAATAGGATCTCCAGTTAAAATCATCTCCATAGCGAGTGATTTACCCACAGCCCTTGGGAGACGTTGAGTTCCGCCAGCACCTAAAATATAAAGTCCAGTTACTCTTCATAACTTGGACATAATGTTTTCACACTGATTACAATAATCACAATTTCGTTTTGAGCCTAGAAGAAAATAACAGTTATAGGAAGTAAAATTATGCCAGGCTCAAACTAGGAATCGGTTTTGTTGATTTTCCTTAATAAACCACGACTGAAGTTGCCATGCCACGCACACAAAGCTGTCAATATCACAGCCATATTAACAATAAATATTGTGCTGGCCTCCCATACAAGGCGGATAGTTTCTGGTCTCCTTACCCTGTCTGCTAAATTATTGTAATTGATAAACATGTCTTTAACCATGCAAATAAATGATGAGGATGATGATGATGACCATTACAATGATGATGGGGAGGAGGAGGGAGTACAGTAATGACTAGCCAGTTCATAGATCTATTATCACCAAGTTTTTTTCACTTTTTCCGTAAAACAATGCTGGTACCAGTCAGCAGCACTTACTTGTGCCTGTAGTATACTGGTCAGTGGTACTTAGTTATTACCACATGGCAGATCCACATCTTGCGAGCCATTAGTCAACCCCTTTCTTTACAATGGCTCGGAAATAAATACTGACACTTAATCTGTATATATCTAGAATGACAGGCACATAATGTATACCAAAGGCTACTTCTTTGTTACACCATGCGTTAAAAGAGCACCATGTTACATGCTTATACTGTTGATTATAATCCATCAAATATTTGTCCAATTGGCCTAAATGCATCAGTATCCAAGTGACATTCCCCAATTTAAAAAAAACACAGGTGTTGCAAAAAAATGTATGAAGGATATTAAATGCAATAGCCACCATTTGGCACAAAAATATACTCGCTTATAATCCATCAAATATTTTCGCTCATGCACTGTCAATTGGTTTAAACCCATCACATATTTTCGTGCTAAATGGAGGCTATTGTTTATATATTCGTCCTTAGACATCATCTGTTCCTCAAAGCTCACAGTTTTCCCCAAGCTATGCTCTCAGCAAGCTGTTTGTTTATCAGGTCAGGAATAGATAATATCTGCAGACAAATATCCAAGCATACTTCTGTGTGAAATGGAGGCTATTGTGTATAAATATCTTGTAGGTAAGGGGTATGGTTACACATCACTTTGCATCCAAATGTCAACTACTATAAATTCGTTACTCAACATATGAAAAGTTAATAAGATATTTTTTTTGTGGGTCAAACCTGGAATAGTTCCAAGCAGAATCTCTGGTTGGCCAAACTTTGCTTTATTTCCTGCATAAATTATGTCACACATCATGGCCAATTCACAGCCTCCTCCAAGCTATAGACCAAAAAAAGTTTGAGTTTTGAGTTTGAATTTGAGTTGAATAGTTTTTTGAAAATGTTGAAATGAATTAGTATGTTAAGCCTCGACTGCATTATTGCATTTCAAATAAGTAAATGAATCAAATCAAGCAATCAAGTATCATTTAATCCATAAACAAATAAATGACTTTATAAAGTAATCATTAAAGTAATTACATAACATATTTATAGTTACAGACTTATTATTTTCAGTCTTACAGCAAATCCATTGACAGCAGCAATGACAGGCTTTTTGCACCTAGCCACACGGGTCCAGTGACTGAGGAAATCTCCCAACAGGCACTTCTGGAATGTTAAGTTCTGCATTTCCTTGATGTCAGCCCCAGCTGCAAAAGCAAAACTTTGATATTAACACCCTTTAAAGTCCTTTATAAATGGTTGTACCTAGCTGACCAAAATACATGTACAGTAAAGAAAGGTTAAAATTAAGCACTTAAAGTGAGGAAATGCATGCATGAAATGGCTTTCTTGTTCAAAATATAAAGTGGTTACCATGCTCTTTTTCAATTCAATTCAAGTTATCAGGTTTTATGAGTCTTAAAGGAGGAGTGTCCACATACCAGTGTAGTTTAGCGATGATTTAACTGTATAACTTACCAGCAAAAGCTTTTTCACTTCCTGTGATTACAATGGCCCCAACAGTCTTGTCAGTTTCAAAGTCATCAAGGGCATCCTGTAACTCAGACATCAGCTGATCACACAATGCATTCAGTGCCTTGGGACGGTTGAACTGGATGAAGCCAACATTTTGTTTCTCTCCCTTCTTTTCAGCCTTGATCATCTCAAAATTCCTTGATGCTGCATTAAAAAGTTTGCTTTTCATCAAAAAAGGGCTGCAAGCTTTATTATTGTAGTCATCATTCGATGACCTCAAAGCAGTTACATGTACCATGTCTAAGGAATGTTGGTCACCAAAATGTCATAGGGTGATATAAAGATCCCAGGGCAAGAGAACTCCCTTATAACAAACCTTACAACAGGTTTGATTGCCACGTCTTTTAGGTGTTGACATAAATTTTTGCTACCATTTTGTTGAGGACTGTTGTTACACAGTCATGGTGCCTTTTTGGGAATGAACACAGGAAAACAAAACATCTGACAAAGAGAGGTTTTACTTACGTAAGAACTGTTAAATTTTTTTGATGAGGATGTATTTCCATCATGCCTACCACATGGCATGCTTTTAACTTTTAGGGTTCCTTTCCAACTTTTATCCCTGTCCCTTTTTATGGGAAGCCCCTCCTAAGCACTACTGTGCATCTATCCCTCCACCTCCCAAATCATCCCAGTATAGATCATTATTTACAATGTTAACCTCTATCTCTATAAACATTGGCTGAGAATGTACAGCTTATTCAAGCTGTCTTCCATCGTTCTACAAAGTTGAGACATTTTCTCGACGTTCGTGCGCTGGGGACACAAACTTGCCCCAAGTATCTAAATCATCTGTTTCCAGTGAAGCTTTAATTTGCGATTTGACAAGATACACCAACGCCTCATAAACTTGGTTTTAGGCTAATCTTAAAGAGTTCTTTTTGGAAATTGCTACAGATTTTTACAACTTGTCTAATGGTGTCAGTAAAAGTTGAAAAAAAAAGGGGGTCTGTTCAACCCAATATTCGATCTTGGGTCACATTTAATGGAAGAAATGTAGATTCTAGTCAAGACATGACGTCAAAAGAAGAGAAATTTAACTCACCTGAACAATACGCTCGGGCAAGATTGGAAGTCCGAGTTAACTTCGCTGATCGCAGGCCACATAATCCGCGTGCAACATGGAATAACCTTCTGGAAGCCATTTTGAACTGTGGCAAGTCATGAGCGGGTTCGGGAACTAAGTAGGGGCGGGGTGGGGGGAGGGGTAGAAGTCCCTCTAAAGTTGTTTCACCGAATTATTCGCGTAATATTCTGATAAAAAGCGGACAGAACGGTTTCAAATAACAGTGGAGCTCTATTAGTAGTGATCTTTATGTAAAAAAAAAATAATAAAGACTTCTAAATTATTTTTTATTGGTAATTATTTCCCTACCCCGCTCTCCTCGAGAGAAACGCTTAGTAGCCCGGCCGAAAACGGGTGTGCTTGGTAGCCCGGCCAGTATGAAAAGGTCGCCATCGTTGTTTACGAACTACGTAGATCTTCGAAACACTTCAAACACAAGGAACAATGACTAGACACGCCAAAAATTGTACTGCAGGAACAGTCTATACGTATCACGAGCGGAAAAAAGATACCCAAAAGTCTGGTTATGGCAGTAAAGCCGTGCGTTTAGGCAAAGATTCTGTAAAGAACTTCGACTGTTGTTCTCTAACTCTCCAGCCTTGTCGCGAACCTGTTGTGACGCCAGATGGGTTCTTGTATGATAGGGAAGCGATTTTGGAGTGTTTGTTGCATCAGAAAACTGAATCAGCGAGGAAAATGAAAGCTTTTGAAAAGCAAAAGAAGAAGCAAGAAGCTGAAGAAGCGGGGAAAGTGGAAGAAAGAGAGCTATCCAAGGTGGAATTGTTTGTGAGCATGGAGAAACGTATTACCACAAAGCCAACAAGTGCGTTCACTGTAACAAAGAATTTCGCTAGACCTTCTGTTGTCATAGATGAACAACAGCCATCTACATCAAGTGGTAAGTGTGAACGAGAATAACATACTTGTTTATTTGTTTACTTGTTTACACTGTGGTGTAAATCCTTAGTCAACATTGAAGATGATGGTTCACATACACACTGTAGTGGTATTAGTATCATTCTAAGTAATGTAAATATATTTTTTCTGTTTCCATTTAGCTGCAGTGAACTCTGATAGCAAAGATAAAAATCTTGCAAGTTTTTGGGTCCCATCCTTGACACCACAAGCAAAGCCCACTCTGTTAAAAAAGCCAGATACCAAGACATATTGTCCAATGAGTGGCAAGCCATTAAGAATCAAAGATCTTATACCTGTCAAACTAACGGCAATTGATGATGTAGATGATCGGCCAATGGTAGCAAAGTCAGAGAGATACAAATGTGCAGTTACTCATGATGTTCTCGGCAATTCTGTTCCTTGTGCTGTTTTAAAGAACACTGGTCATGTGGTGACCATGGACTGCATTGAAAGGTTGATCAAGAAAGACATGTTATGCCCATTTACTGGTGCAAAATTGAAAGAGAGTGATATCATCCCACTGCAGCGTGGAGGGACAGGGTATGCTGGAGCAGGAGTACAGTTGGAGGCAAAGAAAGCAGGGCCAGTCTTGCAGGCGTAAACAAAAAAACATTTGTGTTTCAGATTGGCTTTTGTATATTTGTAATCTGTCTGTAGCTTCCAACTCTGTACTTCCCCCAATCTCGGACCCCATATTATTGTTTTCTCTTGAGGAGTGGGAGCCAGATAACAGTTTACTGAGTTAGAAAATGTCACAAATTTAGGATGGTCCACTGATCAGAACTTAAGTTCAAAGGTAGATTTATATTCAGCGGGCGTGCATTGCAGCAGATTAACATCCATAATTACTTACGTGTGTAGTATCGACTAAAAGAACAAACAACTGAAAAAGTGAAAAATGCTCTCCAACAACTTTCTTGCTTGTGCCCTCACAACGTCTAGGAAATTCTGTTTTTGTGCGAGTGTGTTCGATTCATAGAAGTTCTGATTTGCTATTTTAAAAGTACATTCCAAAAAGAAGCTGATTTAGTTACATGCAGGTATTAGTATAGCAATGCTTAAATAGCCTACTGGAAATATGCGATGTTTGTCAAATGACGTGGTGTTTTTTTGATGCGTCATGAAAGCACGATTTAGTAAATAAATTTTTTCCTTGGTTTTATTCGCAAACATGTTTGTTTACAAGTGAACATATGAAAGATTAAATACTGGAACTGCAGAGAGAGATATGACGAAATGACTGATCATCGCAGGTCATGGGTTCGAATCACGTTCAGGCCTGAATTTTTTTCAAGTTTTAATTTCACAACTGCTTAAGTTGTGTGCATAACTGTAATGATCAATCATATCTTCATATCTTTTTCCCCAGTTCAAATATATGAACTTTCATATATTCATCACTTGCATGTCTTGATATTTTTGTTTGGTTTGGTTTGTCGTAATGACAGAGGCAGGAATTAAAAGTCCTCTTGCCATCCTTCATCTACATGCGCGCGTTTGTAGCTCACGGAGGGAGCGTTCCCATACGAGCGAAGAGTCGCCTCCTGGTCGCGCGAAAAGTAAGGGGTGGCGAATGGTACCTCGAAAAAAAAAATGGGTCTTGGAAAATTTTGGCAGGATCTTGAAATCTTGAAAGTGTTTTGATAAGTCTCGAGGTCTCGTTTTTGTCTCGTTTTTGCATGGTTTGTTTTTACTTTCTTGAGTCTCGAGACTTTTAACCAATGAGTCTCGGGCTCAAATTTTTAACTAGGATCTCGGCGAGAACACAAAGTCAACGGAGGGCTTTAGATTAGCCTACGAGTACGAGGTGCGAATTTCAAACCAGTGACGTTTTCACAGCTCTCGCTCTTCATGTCATATTTGGGCAGAGAGCAGAGAGGGTACACTGTAGCTCGTGGGATGACATAGAGCCTGCAAAGTAGAATTGAAAAGTCGTACATGTATCATATATCGTATATGTATCATATATATTGTAATCGAAGATAAGGTAGTAAATTGACTAAATGTGGTATGATGTAGGAAGAAAAGTGAATATTTTGCTGGCCTTGATCAGACGACTAGACTGTTGAATGTGTTCCATTTCAGCTGAATCCAAACTAATCCTTGTTCAGGTTTCAATCGGTTTTGTTGTTGTTGTTGTTGGTTGTGGATTTTTTTTTCATCATTCACCCAGGCAGGCCAAAAGGACGTTTTGACTCTCGATGTGTGCGTTCAGGAAACTCGCTGGTTAATCAATTTTGTTTATTAGAGCCAGAGATGAAACGTCGAATTGACGGCAGTTTGTGCCATTGATTTTGGCAAACACGCTGTACAGATTCAAGACACTCTTCATTCCTTTTTTCCACTGGGACTGGTATGTAGACCTTGGAGACTCAATCACTTCTGACAGGTCGTGTATTAGAGGTTTTTTCTGTTTGTCCTAGCACAAGGCTCACACAAGTCGCTCGCGACTTAATCAATTCAGTGACAAATGGCAGGCTTAAATGTTCACCTGGCCGGTCTTTGTCACACAGAAAAATCTAAAGATCACAATGAGGGGATTAAAAAGCGGAATAATTGGATCTCTCTTGTTCATGATTCCATTCATCTTTTTCTGAGTTATTCATTATTCCTTATTCAGTTTTGCTCGATATTCATTATTCCGTTTCAAGTTTGTCGAGTAGCTTTAGTTGCATCGACCTTGCAATTCGATCAGCTTTGTAGTTACGATTTGCCATTCCCGCACAGTGCTCGCCAAAGATGGATCAAAGAATGCTTACCGTAGAAACAGTGGTGTAGTAGACTGAACTGTTTTTCTCAGTTATATGAGATAAAAGTATTGAACAGACGTAAAATTGCGCTAATTTTACGCGTCATATATGGTATCGATGACAACACGTTTGATAAACGAAAATGGATGAGAGGCCAAATACAACTCCTATTGGTCAAGATAGGAAAACTTTGACCTTCAAAGCTTTGCTCTAACGAGTACGTCTTTCAAAGATCTCCCTTTTCTGTATGAAAGCAGGGGAGGGTCTCTATAGATCTCCCAAAGTAGAGGCTGATTTTCGGTATTAAATGCCACTTACTGATCAGTAAGAATGTTTTTAAGATTAGGAACAGATGGGCGATATTCTGTAACAACTGGCAAAATTCTTTGGCGCGTTTTTTGTTTATTTTGTAGAGCCTACGTACATTCTCTCGTTAAATTATATTTCTGAGAGGGTATTTTCCAAAAAGGTTCTGAATAACCTCTGTAGCGTAATCTGCATTTAAATTGTGTAATGTTTTCTTCAAATGAAGGTTTTGAAGAGTTGGCTCTCAGAAGTCTTAAGGCTTCGCCTTTGATAAAGCCTTTCCTGACGCCTGGAGGGTGGCAGCAGGTGAAGTGTTTTTATTGGAAAGTTTCTTTCGGTTTGAAGTGCGTGCGCACATCCAGAATGGATTCCTTCTTAAATCTATCGCCCTTACACACGCATGTATCCAGCAAAGTTATTTCAGTGTATCTGAAATTTCAGACGTGAATTTTATGGTCGGATGATTATGATTTGCTAGCTCTATAAGCGTCTTTATTTCTTCTTTGTTTACTTTCCATACAGAACAGACATCATCGATATAACTTTTCCAAGTGAGCGGCTTTAAGTGGCTGTGGTTAATGATTTCTGTTTCTACCGCTGCCATGAAAATGTTGGCAAAGAAGACTGCCATTTTTGTACCCATTGTGGTACCGTATGTACCGTTAAAACGGAAAGATTTCTCTTTTAAAATAAGCCTAAGCGTATCTCTGAGGTAAACAGTAATACTGCAGCTCTTCCAGACCTCTATTTTCATTCGTCCGTACAACCTGTAGCTTCCTTTGTTATCAGGGCTAGGGGCATTGTTTCTGTTCTGTCATCTATTGTTTCGTTCTCCAATCTCAGACCGCTTCTGGAAAGCTACAGGCTTGAGATAGAGGGTAGGTATGGGAGGTTTGTTTAGGTGGAATGTTTCGTATGTTTTACATACTTTAGTTGTTCCTTCCTCCTTTGGGATGTTAGTATATAAGCATGTAACGTCTATTGACAAAAGCAATGTGTCCTTTTGCGACCTTCGTTTTCTCTATAAAGTTTAAGAAATCTGTTGTATCTTTTAGGTATGATTGCTGTACTTTAGCAATAGGCTGAGGGAGGTAATCAAATGATGGGGTTCGTTCTGTTGGGCCATCACAGCCAGATATGATTGGCCTTCCGACCGGGTTTGATTTGTGAATCTTTGTAAGCGTATAGAAAACTGGAATTCGTGGCAGATTTGGCATTAGGGATAAGCATTAGAGGGCTTTAATGAGTTCCTTGACTCCTCGAGATGTTTCTGTACGTTACCATCGGTAACGTTAGGCACCCGTAGTTTTCTCTTTAGTCCAGTAGTACCTGTCCCTCTCGTCTTTTGTCTTCGTTATTCATAATGACAGTTGTGGTCCATCTATTTGCCTTGTAAACATTGATATTTGCGTTTTGTTCAATCTCTTTAATGGCTTGACATTCCCTGTGAGGGAAGTCGGTTTTTGGCTTAAATATTTTCACTCCCGCCAGTTGTGTTTTGCTCTCTTCTAAATATGTGTCTAACGCAACCGAGGGTTTAATTGGCAGTTCCCAGCTGGATTTTACGTGGAAGGGGTGTGGCTCTTTGTTCTGGCCATGAAACATAAACTGTAGGCGCACTCTCTCAGAAATTAAATTTAGCGAAAGAATGTCGACTCTACAAAATAAACAAAAAACGCGCATACGAATTTTGCCGGTTGTTACAGAATATCGCCCATCTGTGCCTAATCTTAAAAACATTCTTATCGGTAAATGGCATTTAACACAAAATCAGCTTCTGCTAAGGGAGATCTATAAAAACCCTCCGCTGCTTTCATACAGAAAAGGTAGATCTTTGAAAAACGTACTCGTTAGAGCAAAGCTTTGAAGGTCAAAGTTTTCCTATCTTGACCAGTAGGAGTCGTGTTTGGCCTGTCGTCCATTTTTATCATCAAAACAATGAAACCTTTCTAAAATCACAGAGCCCGCTTACAAGGTGGGGCCACCTATCAAAGGTCAAAGATTAACCTGACAGTGACGACATTGTCAGTGTCATCAGTGAAGACAGCCAGCAAAAAGAGCCGGGAGAGTGACTTTGAGTGTACTTTGTACATAATTTATTGTTAGTCGGACACGATTTATTATTCATTATTCTTTCACGAAAACCGTATAATTCTTTATTCTGAATGTCTAAACCCTTAATATTCCTTATATATTTTATTTCTTAAGCCGTTATTCGTTATTCATTATTTCGCTTCCATCCTCGAAAAATTGGACGATCGCCCGAATTGGACGACACAAAGTCTTATTACCAATTACAGTGTAATCATAAAAATTACAATTTCCAAGAAAAGAAGAATAAGCAAGTTATTATTATAAGGCCACCGCGCCTCCTACCAGCAAATACCAAAACAAACTGTCCGATAACAATTTGGAAAATGAATTAGTGGGCAAGAGGAGTCTTTTTTAAACCAATCAAAACCGAGGAAATTGCAACTTTTATGATCAAGAAAGTAACACCACGTTAAAGCCGTAAGCTGGCTTTGACAAAGAGCAGCGTAAACTTTCCTGAAACGGAATTCTAACCCGTGTGACAATCTGTTTTGATAACGGTTGTAAACATTGAAGTCTCAGAAAACTCAATGCACTCCTCACATCAGAAAAATCAAGAGATCACAATGACCCGATTACAAACTATTATACAATGCGCACTTTTCGAGAAAAATGAAACAGGCATAAATCAGAAGAATTAATTGTCAATAAGGGTCAGATGGCGCCCGATCGAGTCAGATAGAATTGTATTCCAAAAAAACGGAATTTCAAATGCGCTTTTGTTTGCTTTATTTATCTAGCACTGCGTTTCCATTTTGCATCATTTTATTTGGTTTAGCAGTGGATTTCTCCTCACTATAAAACAAGTGACACGAGGCAGGCCAAAACTGAGGGTCTTTTGATTCTCAGAGTGTGCGGTTCATAAGTAAGTTATTGCTTTCCAGTGTTTTCACACGAGTTATTTTAAGTCGTCAAGGCAGGGCGCCAAGTCTTTTTATTTACGTACAATATTAGTAAGCAGGTTTAATTAGGCTGAAATTGCATATGAAAAAATGCCAAAATATTGGACAGGCTGGCATCCACGCCGGCCTTCGTTATTTTTTGCTTTTGTTAGGTTTTTTGTTTTGTTTGTTTTCTCTTTTTTAGCGCCTCATAGTCAAAATATGCCCTCTCTTATTTTGCAATCCTAACTCTATAGTTCACTTTTGGCTCATATCTTCATTGGTGGTTGAAGTTTGAGAGCAGTTTGAAGACTCTTTGAAAACATGTATGCTGACCGAAAATCAGCCTTTACCTTGTTAGTACCCGCATTTTGGGCCACAAATCTTGACAAGTACAACAATCACCCTTTAATAAAACGTATTCTTTTCTAAAGGCTATAAATATAAATATAAAATTATCACCGTAATCACCATAGTCTTTAAAAGGTGTATTGACCACAAAAGAAGCCGAGTCATCGCAAACAAGATCAACCTGTTATAATACGTCCTGAGATTGACAAGCTTTTTTCAGACAGCCCCGCAAGCAGGCACAAAAATACGGCAAGCCTGTGTGATTCGCTGAACCTTATCGTCGTCGATATAATGACGTGCCAAGTCACGGAATTGTTTATGCTGTAATAAGACAGCAATTTGCATGCAGTTCGACCGTGCCGCTGCGTGACAGTTCAGCTCAGTCAAGCAAGAAGCAATAAGAAATCTGTGGCAGCTGGAATAAACCACACGACGAGGTATAGTCCATTATACAATAAGGGATGACATTTAAGTATATGGTTAGTTAAACGCAAATTAAATTATCCCTTTATAGATCAATAAAACACGATTGCGATGTCATTATGTATTACTACGTTTGTAAAGAAACAGCGCATAGAAGCAAAATCCATTCAGAGGAACGTTAAATGATTTCGTAGTTGATATCATTTTTGTACAAAGAAATATCTTTTGTAGACTTGGACCTGATTGGCGCGTTTGCCAAGAGATCGGTGAACTTCGGTAGGAACCTGACTGAGATGTGTTGATGTGACTATAATATGAGTTTAATTAATTGTTCTTTTACTTGAACTGTTTCATTTGCTAACCATGTACATTGCCAATAAGCCTCTATGCATCTTACGAACAATGATGCTATCACTACTGAGGTATTCTCTCACTACTGAGGGCTTTTTTCTAAGATTTTAGCCACCTGTTTCCTTGTGTTTATTGTCACTCTTGTGTGCTGTGACCGTAAGTCGTCATAAGTCATGCTATTTACAATATCAATCAGCAGCATTAGTACAAATATCATAACATGCTACTGGCGCATGAGTGAGTATTTATACTTGCTCTTACGTTGTACAGTTCAACCTGCACTGAAAACCGCCTTCTGAGTCTAAAACGGCAAGGAGTTTTTGTCTGTTAGGTAATTTGTTATCTGTTTATTCCTCGCAAATCCGAGACCCTGCACGAGGGTCAGTGTTGTAGGAATCTCGGTTATTAGTTCAAATTTTGGCGATTTCTCGGCGATCAGTGACAACTTACAGATCTCAGATAAATTTCTGCTCATTTATAATGCATCTGAATCTTGAAGATCACTGAATTAAACGATGCTTCATTTGTCAACTCACAGTTACAATTTTGATCAATTAGTTAAACCCAATCAGGCTCTTGTTCGACTCCAAAATTGTTAAAGCGTGACTTGTCGGTTTTGCGCGGCCACAGATACTCCTGACCACTAACTACCAACTGATCAGACGCTGAATACAAAATTTATTATCCCGAAAGGTAAACCTGCTGCGCTAGACAAGTAGGGGACGTGCTTCACATGATCAGCATTGCTATAGGAACTTTAGCAAGCCGGAAAGCATTAATCAGTGCCTTACCTGACTAATCAAATTAATTTTACCCACGTTCTGTTGGCGTGTTGTGAGATCTTGAGCAAAAAGGCAAAGTAAAAACACTAATAGTTAAAAACGATTGATTTTTGTTAACGTAAAATCTTTTCCTTAAGTTTGCAAAAAAAACCACCGCACACAAAAGACTATAGAAATTTTCGTTTAGACAATGAAGCTAATAAATCCAAGCCAACCCTTCGGGGCAATACTGAAGTAAAAGACACAACATCAAATATTAAAATATTTATTATTTTTTTCAAAAAACATAAGCAAGCGAATATTAAAGTTAACAGTAGCCGACGTTTCGGCGTCACGTGACACCATTCTCAAGGCAAAGTAAGTTAATGCAAAGAATTTTAATTTTTTTTTTTGTGTGTCATTGGCATAATATTCGATCAGAATCGTTCGTCTTTCATTATATTAAATTTTGTTTTCAAAAGAAACAGAACTGAGACGTTTTTTAAGTTACCATGGCTACACCCGCAGGCTGGATTTGAACATATCCTGCAGGACGCTTGTGTGCAAGTCACTTTGATCTTGAATGCGTCAGAATGTATCTTTAGATTAAAGGACTTGGAAACTCTCAAGGAAGTACAGTAAAGATCCCGAGAACAGCGGGAGTCACTTATTCAAGACAAGCGGTTCAGTAAGTCTATCCAAATTGAATTCGCAGAACGAGAAACCTTCATCAATGTTGTCCTGTCATAGTAAGTCTAAGACTACTTCAAATCGCGTGAATTCGTCAATTTTATATGCACGATTTCACTTTTCTACCGAACTACTTGATCTGAATATAACAATTGTATGGTTGATTGTCGTCACGGTATAAAATAAAAATTAATGACAAATTTGCCCGTTCGCAGCTTATTATAATGAAGTAATTTTATTAATCATATAACGCGGGAGGGTAAAATAACCTGAGTAAAGCTTAACTACTTAAGATTGCCTTATTGGTACGGTTTGCACTTAGTTTTGTTTCATGTGCAGATCCTCGATCCTTTTATTTACATCAATTCCAGACCTGCGTCCTCTGGAGCGCAAGCTTTTGGCTTAAAAAGCGACGGGACAACGGAGACTGTTCAAATTCGATTAATAAGACGAATATTAGCCAGAAGAATACCAAAAGCTTCTATTTTCTGTTTGCCAAGCCCGGTGATCTG
Organism: Catalaphyllia jardinei; assembly: GCA_022496165.2. Classification (NCBI taxonomy): domain Eukaryota; kingdom Metazoa; phylum Cnidaria; class Anthozoa; order Scleractinia; family Caryophylliidae; genus Catalaphyllia; species Catalaphyllia jardinei. The sequence goes on along the minus strand of JAEMPF020004221.1, from coordinate 6,266 downwards.
TACTCGTGCGTATGTATGCGTATTTGTTATAACCAAGTCCTCAGAGAAATTTCTATAAGATTTTCATTAATTATAGTTTTATTTTATTAATTTTGGACGAATTCGCTCCCAGCTTAATTACATTTCTCACTCTCTGCTGTCCGTTTACGTTTCCTCTGTGGCGATTAATTAATTTTTTGGTAAAAAGGAAATTCGTGTTTACTTTTCGTAATGAAAGAGGCTCTGTAGTTTAAAAGCTTTTTATAAATTTCAATAATGGGAAATTAGAACTGCACGTCTCTATCGGTGTCACTAGTGATGGTGTCTAGGTGTGGATCTGTGTTTAATAACGAGTATATTTTCAACTCAAGTAGACAGACAGCGCCAAAACGTAATGACTTTCTTTTAAAATTATGCAGTAATATTTTAACGCCGTTTGAGTGTTGATGATTCCATTAAAATGTAAATAAAATTTCCTTTTATATTATAAATTGCTGACAAACAGCGATATTGTCATTATTTTTGGTGTTTGCAAAGCCTACTTCTTAGATGTTCTAGGCGATTATGTCATTTTATTATGACCATGACGACTTTAATTTTAACATGAGGCGCAATCGACGGTGAGAAAATGTATATAAGTTAAACTGCGCAAGTTGTGTATTCCACTCTAATGGACTGCTCAAACGGTTTGCTTGGATTTTAATACGGCCGCCTTCCTTTTCTGAATTTTAACTTTTTTCAGAGTAATGGATGGAAGCTCGTTGGGTTTAATGGATGATTTAGATCATATCACGCTCGGGAACAATGAAGCAACAGATTTTTCCATGCAAGCTTTTGTTCTGACTGAGATCAACCAAGCGGATCGGAGAGGGGCGTCAGTGTCAGAGGGCATTAAAAGAAGCATTTCTAACGCCGTGGAAAGAAACCCGAACACAGCACCCATGGATTTATTTCAGGTAAAAAAAGAGATATTTAGAGAGATTTATTGCAGAAGACAAGATTTTAAGACTTTCTTTATATAAATATTTGCTGTATACCAGTCATAGGTGGTCCCTCTCCTTCACAAAAACCCACAAAAAAAGCAATTTCAGAAGGATTTTCGTAGTGAGTGTAATTTAAATGTCATTAACAACACTGTTCAGAGGCCACCTACCAGGTACGTACCGACCAAATCGAAAAGCAAGGTCGACATGTTCAGCCAAAAAAATATATTTTCCCAAGAGTGTGAGGTTTGTTCAGAGATTCCTTTCTAAGTTATTAAACTATTCTGTAACATAAGATCATCCTTTGACTTTCTGGAGGGCGCCCGGCTAGAGAGATGGTCCTGTTTGCCATTTGAACAAATGATATTCTTTACAAAAGTGATTAATTTTAAAAAGCCTCAGTATTGTTATATAACAAGATACCCATGCACATCAAATTTAACCGTGCAAGGAAATCACTTTTTTGAATTGTAATAACTACTCTCAATGTAGTATTTGTGAATTAATTAGAGCTTCTTTTTCGTCACCTACATGAGAAACATTTTTTAATTTCATGGTGCCACATAGTCTCCTTCGCAGCCGTTTTTTGGAGACTAAATGCCACAAACACTCCAACTAACTACGTACTAATAAGTACATACAAAAATCATGGTGATTTCATTAATGCAGTTTAAAATGTTTTCTTGAAAAGATGATCTTAATACCACTATAAGCATACTGCATGTATATCATAATATACAAATAATAACTATAAATTTGTTGTGGTAACTTGAGGAGTATAGTGCAGTCAATCTAAATAGCTTGCAAGTTGCTGCATAAAAATGACTTTTGAAATTGAAGTATTACTAATATTTGTTGGAAAGACTACCAGCGTAGATGGTATTCAGTTGTCTTCAGACAGTATGTTTCTGAAAGACGCTGGATTTAACACCGATATGCAAATAAAGATGTGAGTTAAAAAGATCAGTATGATCTGTGCTCTGATAGAAGATCCCTTCTTATTTTAGCTGATATCCTCCGAAAGCCAGTTTCGCTTACTTACATATATGTAAGTGTTTATATCGTTCTTATTCAGTAGCATTAAGTGTGAATTTATTAGCATATGATCATGAGAGATAAAGGCATTGGTAGGTAATTTGTTTACCTAACTCAACATTATTTTAATGAGTTTAAATGGTCACCTTGGAAAAGGGTTGGCAATTACGTTTGCTGTGAGAAAGGAAAACTGGAGAATCTTGACTGTTTGTCCCTAGTAATTATGGAATATTCAACGATGTTACAAAAGAAGTTTTTAATCATAGAGTTATCGACCTGAAGCTCTTAGCGAAGATTATCAGTACAACTTCATATAGAGCCGTATTGACCATATTCATGTGATAAGGTTGCTCCAGGTCTTTTAACTTAGCGGTATTGCATGCAATCCTGTATGCCGTGTTGCATTAGAAAACCCTCACAGCATGCTGTGTTACACGATACTAACTTTTAACGTGAAAATGGTCCTTTTAAAGTTGTCGCTTAAAAGTTTTAAACCTGTTAAATTAAATGCGTGCCCAGAGCGCCAAAATTAAAAGGTTATTGATGAACCGCCGCAACCATCATCAAAACAAATTTTGCCTCCAGCTGTTCAACAGCGGAAATTGAATCACATTGTAATTTCGACTGAGCTGAGCTGCATTCAGTTTAGGAGATGTTTTTACGACGTGCCCCGGGGGGGGTACTCCCTTATATGGGCTATATAGGTATGTGCGGCCCTAAAGGGTATGGTTTTTCAGCAAGTTTTGGTCATAGATAGGGTATCGATTTTAGCTGATTTTGGCCATTTTGGTCATAAATAGGGTATGGTTTTTGTACTCTAGCCCTGATATGGGCATGTTCTTAAACCTAGAAGCCGCTTTTTCAACATTATCGAAAAGAAAATCAACAAAGCCCTTCACAAATTATGTTTATGGTAATTTAACATTGGTCTGAACTAGGGATCCAATTAAAACGCAGGTCCGAAACAGGATTTTGATGTAAGGTTCAGGTCATAAATAGGGTTTCGAACTTTTGGTCAGGTCATAAATAGGGTAGGGAATATCGCAGATCTTGGTCATAAATAGGGTGAGGGTTTTGGGAAGCTGGCCGCACACCCCCGCCCAATTTTTCTGGGAGTACCCACCCCGGGCGACGTGCCCACTGAGAGCTGTTTCCTTCTCTCGATTTCCTTTTCTATAGAAAAGCATTTGAAGGCTCTATTATTCCCATAAAAGGACGACCAGCTCTTAAGCTTTTGTGAAATAATTAACAGCTGTTGGACGAGGTTGACCAAAATATCGTGATCATGCGATAAGCGAGTTTAATAACTGTTTTATCATTCGATCACCAGGCTTGTTTTTATATTCAACTCACCGTATCACAGCTCAGGGAAGTGATCAACCATTTTTCACCCGAGAAAGTGGTTTCAATTACGCATGAGCAGAATATCACTTGCAACAAAACACATTTAGACGTAACTACGCATGAACAGACCATTAATTTGTAAACAGTTACTTGCAGGCCAAGCTGTGGGCTCCCGGCCATTGAAAGGGAAGTAATGCATCAAATGATAATGATTTTTAATTGACACCAAGATGTCATGTAACTCCGATTTAGAGGATGATTTCTCATGTTCCTCAACGGGAGATTGCTATTCTCATAGATATCCCCGCATCTCTTTCCTCTCACATATATAATTAATTATTACTACCTAAGTCTGCTGTAGATGATGTGCGCCCTAGGGTCCATTCTGTATACACCCTTAAGTATAGGACCATCATCTGGAAGTAAAATCGTATCACTGCCCGCGGAAAGTCTGCAGTCATTTATAACTAGGAAACGTCACTTTATAAATCAAAAGGCAAACAAACTGTTTGTGAAACAGCCTAATTACTACTTGTTCCATTTAAGATAACGGCTTAATTCCTTTTCAATTCTGTTTGATTAATATTTGTTCTCAATACATCGAACTTCCTCACTGTGTCTATCTCGGGTGCTCTCCGCTCTCTTGTTGCAATTAAATCAAATATTAGCACCAAACATTTGCAAAAATTGACATAAATCTGCTACACTGAAGACTTATATGGAAGAAAAATTTTAATCAGGTGGTTGGAGGTATATATATAGTGGAGACTGTGTTATCACCAACGTTAACGGCGGTTTCAATACGACTGCGAGCTCAATTGAGTTCTGATGTAACTGATTTCGGAAAACCGAGATCGAGATACGGAATACAATTTTAACATCAGCTTCTAAAAGATCATCTTTATTCATTATCCAAGCTTCTAAGTAATTTCCATTTTTATCAATTGATTAAGAGTGAACTGAAAAATTCCTTTTTTGTTGATTTAGACGATTTTTATCGCTCTCTCTCTCTCTTTCTGTTGACCCAGGCCTGCCGCGAGGGGGATCTTGTTGTACTCAGCTCACTTCTTGAGAACAACGTAAAAGATCTCAATGAACCCACCGAGTGCGGGTTATCACCATTACACTATGCTGCACGTAATGACCAGGGACAAGTTATTCAGCTGCTTATCGATCATGGAGCAGGTGAGAACATTAAAGGAGCCATGTCACCCAAATTTAAGGACTTCTGCTCTTACAACCAAATGAAGCTTAAAACTGTAAACAAACCCAAAAGAAACACAGGAGAGCCAAAAATAGGCATTGATGAGCAAAACTGGACATTTAAACCGATTTCATTACAGAAAACTTGAAAGCCACTGGTTGCACTTTTTTCAAGTTTATACTGATCAAATTGTATAAATAAAAGCTGGTAAATCATCTTTCTTTGATTTGCGGCTGAGATGTTTTGTAATTGCCAATTGAAAGTTTAGCGTGGCTGACAAAAATAAATAATATTGTGACTTAGACCTAACCCTAACCCTTCCTATCAAATCCAGGAGGCACCATCTTAATGTCACGTTGAGCAGAGAGGTTCAAATTTCGATCTGAAACATGCGTTTCCATGAATTGCTGCGTAGTATAGTCAGAGGTATCCCTGTAAGACTGTTGAAACTTTCTCCTTGTCGGGCAAAGATCATGTCGCATATTGCTATCACGGTGCAAACTGGCGCCAAGTCAAAACAAGACCACACACACACGGAGTCCACACCAAGAAAATCCCGTAATACTGGTTTCATTTGTAAACCAGGAATGCTTGCCATTTGTCAGAATAAACCGGTTGCGATGCCTGTTGAATAATGGCTGCGTTTGCAATTCAATAGCCCTTTTCACAATACACCATTTTGCTAATGATCAGTTCCTTTTGAATTGTGGGTAGATCCAGTCCTTTGTGGGGGCAAACGGCCAGTTTAGGACATAATTTGAAATTGTAATTTTGCCCGTTTGCCCCCACAAAGGACTGGATCTACCCACAATTCACCAGAAACTGATCATTAGCAAAATGGTGTATTAGTTTTTCTCATTTGCATTACAATGTAATCCAAAATAGCCCGAAATTGCCTCACATACATGCTAGATTTTATTGTAATGCAAATAAGCAGAGTTAACGGCGAAAAGGGCTATTTCTCGTTATTGTTTTCGGCTGCGAGGAGATTGGAAAATGGACAATGTAGCAAATGGTAAGAAATTTTCCACCGATCCGTTCCGAACAGAAAAGGAGGACTACCGCTGGAGGTAGTCTACAAGTTCCAAACGGATTTCCTGAAAAATTACTGTTTTATTTGACTTTGAACCGTATATTCGTATATTTTAATGTAGATGTCTTAATCTTTTAATTTAATTGTATTTTATATTAATAAGTGTCGCCTTATCAGTATGGGTTTTTCCCAGGCTACATGGTTTGACACTTAAATAAAGTTTCTATTCCATTCTATTCTATTCTGTATTTTTTAGCTTACTGTTAAGCACCCCAGTACTTACTAGAGAATTGAATGTAGTTGACTATGACACTTGCTAGTTTTTTTTCTAATTGCTATTCAAATAGACCCCAACCAAAGTGCTACAATGGAAAACAAAGTGCTGTCTCCATTACATTACGCCTGCTGGTTTAATGCGGCAGAAGCAGTCGATACTTTACTTGATAACAAAGCAAACGTTGAGAGTTGTGCTGCATTTGGACAGAAGCCGCTTCATTATGCTGTTACCCGTGCTAGTGTAGAACTCGTGAAGGTGGGGATAATTGTTTTTGTCGTCCCCGAAGGAAGGAAGCAAGCAAGCAAGCAAGCTAGCAAGGAAGGATGGAAGGAAGGAAGGGAGGGATGGAGGGAGGGAGGGAGGGAGGGAGGGAGGAAAGAAGGAAGGAAGAGGGAGGGGCGCAGTCTTTGC
>JAEMPF020017153.1:0-10009 GCA_022496165.2 Catalaphyllia jardinei | reverse complement strand
TCTTAAAAACATAACTCTTCTTATAAAACGTTCAACGGGACTTATTGCTGTCGTCCAAAAGGTATATCGTGACCAGAGAAGGTTTGCTTGGTCCTATGACAGTTAGGAGAAATAGTCCGTTATGGTTGACTGCCTCCTTGCCAATAGAGACTTCAGTCGCATGTCTACTAAGACATCATTGACCTTGGTAATTGCCTGGACTAGCGGCTCGTTTCCTTGCCAGTCAGAAAATGCCGCTAGCTTCCCAACAAGTTCCAGCGCCTGTTCCGCAGATGTAATTTCCGGAAGTTGCAGGGGCTGGTCATATTCCTCATCATCGTCGATTATCTCATACACCTGCTCTTTGTTGATAGACGCAGCGATTATTTCTTGTCGTACAGTATCTCTCCAGTTTGGAAGTGTGGTATCCACTGGTGGCTCAAAGACCTCAGCTTCGTCATCGAACGCTGACATGTCTAGTCCTGGGGAAATATGGCTTAGCAATCCATCAATTCTTCTCCCTCGAACGGGTCGTCATCTTCTTCAGCATTGAGATTTTCAACAGGATACATCCCAACTTTCTTGAAGCATTTGGAGACGACTGCAGCTGGAACCTCTTCCCAGGCGCTGACCACCCATCGTACAGCCATCAGCAAATTAACGGACTTGACAATCTCACTCGCAGTTTTCTCTCCATCCATTTGGCCAGCAACATATCGCAATAGCTTCCGCCTGTAGTACGTTTTCCAAGTTTTGATGATTCCTGCGTCAAGAGGCTGTGTGCGTGATGTGGTGTTTTTCGGCAGGAACTCAATTCGGATGTTGGAAAACTTGCCTTTTAGGGAGGGAGGATGACAGGGAGCATTGTCAAGAAAGAGTATGATGTTACGATTTTCCCGCTTCATCTTGCTGTTTAACTTGGATATCACATTTTCCATTATGTCAGTTTTCATCCATGCCTTTGCGTTGCTGAAATACTGAGCGCCACACGGGCGCGAAATATCTACAAGGTTTGCAAAACAACGGGGCTTCTTGCTGCTTCCGATAAGAACAACACTATCCTTTCTTCTGTCGGCGCTCACAAAGAAAGCGACAGTGATCCTTTGCTTGGCGTTCTTTCCTGCACGACATCGCTTTCCCTTCTCTGAGAGAGACTTGCTTGGAAGTGCTCTCTAAAATGCCCCAGTTTCGTCTTCGTTCCATATATCGGCAGCTGCATATCCCTTGGTCAATTCTTTTACATGTTCACTCCAACTTTCTACCGTGTCTTTGCTAACATCCCCTTCCTCGCCAGCGATATTGAATTGCACAATGTTGTGCCGTTGCTTCCACTTAGAAAACCAGCCTTCTGTTCCTTTAAAAGTTGTCACGCCGAGTTGTTTGGCAATCAACCTGGCTTCTTCTTTGAGTAAAGGCCCATCCACTGGGATGTTTGCTGCTGTAGCCTTGACATACCAATCCCACAGTATGCGGTTTATCTCTTCATACTTTTCGAAGTTGTTTCGTTTGATCGTGGAGCTGCCATTGGACATCCATTCATCCATAATTTTCTCTTTATCAGCAATGATCTTTGCTATTTGAGTTTTTCTGCAAGCGAACCTCTTCGCCAGCTGCCTGATGCTTTGCTTTTCATCTTGTGAGGCACGGATCACTTGTACTTTCTCACTTAGGGGTAAACTCTTGCGGCTCTGACCATCGTTTGTAGCCTGTCTTGCTTTCTTTTTCGCCTTACTCGAGCTGCTTGCTGTTTCCACTTGAGGACTCCCCTGTATTTGATTCACTTACTGCTCTGGACGATTGACTGGCTCCTCTTCTTTGAATTCTTCATCTCCGATCAGGTTTTCAGCAGCAATTCTCTTGTCGAAACAGGGCAAACACCAGGCAACAGCAATACCTGTCTTCCAACCTGGATTTTCCTCGTCTGCCCACACCGAACAATCACTTGACTTATTACAAACTGGCCTTTCGCATGTTAAACAAATATATTTTGTAACGTTCGCACAGTTACTGCAGCACGACATATTCACAGCAACCTACACGTGTATATGCACTGAATATGGCAGAATATTGTAATCTGTCAAAATGACACGAAGCAGAGTACTGTATACAGTTAGTATCCATGACTACAAACTACAGTAATAGAGATACTGTATTTCAATCAACACGATAAAGCAAACGAATTTTTATGGTAGAATTGATACTGCACTCGTATTTTTAAATGATGTTAGCTTTCTGTAAGAGTTCTGGAAAATTTTCACACCTCTTACCGACAGTTAAACAGGCTAAAAGTACCGACGTCAAGATTTTAGGAAATTAAAATGAGCTGCCCACACACGTACAAACACTAAATTTACTTTCATTGAAAAAAGAACTCGATGACAAGCAACAACAGTAAACACACGCTGTGAAAAGAGCTTTTACTGTACTGTATTCAAAAGTAAGACCTCGCATTACGGACCCCATTTTGCTGTGATCTCTTGACTATAGCTGTATAAAGCGATGGCAAACAGGATGACAGAATCATACGTAATGGTTGAGTCCTACATTCGCGGTTATCATGTATACAAAGATGCGGCTGGCTGGGATCCACAACTAAATGAGGAAAGGGCCCTTAAACGCGAGCCAAAGAACATCAAGGACGTGAATGCGGTTGCTGTAGTAAGGCCTAATTTAGAAGATTGCAGTCCTGAAACCACAGCCAAGGAACACGCTAACACAGTGTCTGGATTCGATGAGATACTTGGTCACATTCCTTTGAGGATGGCTGAATTTGTCACCAAGTTTTTAAAGCGCGGAACAAACAAAGGGAAAGCCATCATAACAGGTAAACCTGTCAACAGAGGAGCTGGGTACGGCGTGGAAATTCCTTGTAAATACGTTTTTTATGGTGATGTTGAAACATCTGTACCGTAGCTCAAGTCCAAGCTTGATTATCTGGGATACAGTGTTTGGTACAATCAGTCATTGAGAACAGAAACAAGAAGTAAAGTAGACCATGACGAACGTGGCCATAACTAGCCCCTTCACAGACGTTTATCCGTGAACAGGCTAGGCCATAATTAACGTGACACTACAAATGTTTCGTCGGACTCTTGTTAATGTCAAACGAACGGACAGCTTGCTTTGCCGCGGACAAATTGAAATTTGTAAAAAGCGATCCCCGCTGTTCTGTTGCTCTGTTAAAGGTCATATTTTTGTTGATTTATTGCAAATTAAAGACAAATTTCATGGCCAATAGTCAATTACGTACATGGTGTGTCCGCTTACGAGAGAGCGTAAACAAAAGAAAAATCCAATTTTCATTTTCAAAAGTGTCCGCGTCCGCATACGAGAGAGTGTCCGTTTACGGGAATGTGTAAATAGAAAGTTTGACTGGGAGGTAAAAACGGGGATTTAAAAAGCCGTCCGTAAGTAGAGCTGTCCGCTTACGAGAGTGTCTGTTAGCGGAGAGTTGACTGTAGTCTAAACAAGGAGAAATTATTCATTCAAAGTATTTTCCCGTTCTCAGAGGAGTTTTGCCATTTCGCTCTTTGTTTTTCCGCTGACCAAACATAAGACAACCTTGTCCCAGTTTTCTTGGTGGGCTGTACTTTTGATGTCACTGATTGAATATTTGGTCAACAGCAGCTGGCTATGCTGAATTATGCATGTGGTTTTAACCAATCAGAAATGGGGAAATACATGTATTTTGATTGAATAATAAGTAACAACTATTCAATGAGGCTGAGTGGGATATGAAGGATTCTGCAGATCAAGGAGGGTGTTATCCACAGAGGCCAAAGGCCGTAGTGGATAACACCCTCCGAGATCTGCAGAATTCTTCATATCCTATAAAAGCCAAATTCAATAATTGCTTTATCATTCAAAATATTTCCCCGTTTTTAAAAGAGTTTCGCCAATTTGCTCTTGGATTTTGCACACACCAAACATAAGACAACCTTGCCCCCAGGTTTTCTCGGTCAACAGTTTGATGTCATTTTGATGTCATTGGTTCAATAATTTGCAGTAGGGTGTACTTTTGACATCTTTGATTCAATATTCGGTCAATAGCAGCATCTTTTTGGGTGTTTTTGTGTGTATCTCAGGCTCTATTAGGATGGTCATTCTGATCTAGGCATCATTGGAAAGATCTTTTCCTCCTGCAGAAGTTAAGCATAGATGATGCCAATTTTGGTCAAAAGTGATGACGTCAGAAGTTGAAGAAAGGCCAAGGCTTATCACGGGCAATTTTCTAAAAAATTCTTACAGTTATTAAAGCTCAAATAAAATTTTCACTTCAGTTTTCAGATGTCTCTTATTGATCATGAATTTCATTATAACATTGCCAAAAAAGCTGTTGATCCACGAGACAATATCCAAGTGGATCCGCAGACTACTTTGACAGCACGCCAGGTCAGCTGTCTCCAAAACGTGTTCATTTAGCTACTGCGATTCAAACATTAGCGAACAGCGGTTTTGCCCAAAACAATATGGCGGCGAGGATAGCTCACTTTACGCGAGATCAAGTTGTTGAATAAGTTTGCGCTGAGAGTGAAATAAATGTAGAAAATGAAGATCTACAACTTAGTTTAGAGGACGTTTTGAAGCTTTCTCAAGACAATTTTCGTCATTTAAGTTCTATAGCGAATTTTTCCGATTTTCGTGAGGAAGCTCGTGGTCAACTACTTAGTGTGTACCACTGCTATGAAGAAGGTGTTCACGGAATAGACAAAGCCTTGCTGTCGTCCCTTCCAGTATGGCCCATGATTTCATCTGAAATTATACTTTGGTTAAATGGACTAAAAAGACGTATGTCAGCGAAGCCGAAGGCAAGAAATCCTTGGACAATAGAGCTGAGTCGAGACCTTCCTGAGGAATTATTAAACAGTTTAAGGAAGGCAATCCAAGGGGCAGTGTCAGCGTTTGGAGTGTCAGTGGAGAATATGGTGATAAAGTATAATAATAAAAATCGTCTCCTCCGTGACTTTTCAAAGTTTTCAAGTATGCCTCGAAGTGAAGTTTCCGACAAGCTAAAAAAAACTTTTGGTGGAAAGCGCAAAGGCTTTAAAGCAGAGGTGATTGCTAACAGGAAAAAGCCTTTTGTGATAGCTTATAATGGCAAGCGAAAGCGTATTGCTCTTTCTTGCAGTTATGGTTGCTGGAACGAGTTTGGTTATGGTTTTCATTAGTCAGTAAAGTTTTCATAACTGTCTTTTCTTTCAGTTTTATTTTTAAACATTGGAACTATTTCAAATAGAAATCTTTTATTTGTCTCTCTGCCCGAGAGTGACAATACAGTACAATAAAATACAATACAATCAAAAAATAGTACCTAAGGAAAAACATAAGGAAACGACGACATTTCCTACTTAATATAATTTATACCATCTAACTATGACATAAATGAGATAAAATACGATGAAATACCACAATTTAAAAGTAAAAGACTGTAAATTCTCCTCACTTGTCTTATACCAAGAACAAGTCTTCAATTGTTGTTAGTTCTTGTTTTGTTAAGTTGCTTGCTTTTTCAATAGTGTAAGAATTTATGGTCATGCAAACAAAACTACTTTTGCTATCGCTGTTAACATTCTCTTGAAGCAAACTCTCCACACAAATCAGGCTTTTTTATCCACAAATTGTTAGGAGAATTTACATGCCTGTTACTTCTGGGGCTGAAAGGCTACATGTATGTACAGATTATGTTATGTTGTATACAACTACCATGCTGCACTGTAAGGAACTTAGCATTCATCTAAATTGACCTCTGCACCATCTTATACTCCCTAAACTAAGGCTTATCCTGCAACAATGTTTCCTTGTTTTATATATCATGAACAAGTTTCAGAAGGTGATCACAACAAAACAACAGCTCTGATTTGCAAATCAGGCTTTTTATCCACAAATTGTTCCGAGAATTTACATGCCTGTTACCTCTGGGGCTGAAAAGCTACATGTATGTAAAGCTGATATTATATTAATTATGTTATGTTGTATAGAACTACCATAGTGCACTGTAAGGAACATAGCATTCATGCAAATCTACCTCTGCACCATCTTATACTCCATAAACTCAGGCTAATCCTGCAACAATTTTTCCTTGTTTTATACTATCATGAATGAGTTTCATGAGGTGATCACTACAAAAACAACAGCTCTGATCTGCAGGATCAGCTTTGTGTAATCCACAGTAGCAATAGCTGCTGTCATTAAAGACCCTTTGAGGAATGTAAACATCCTTACTTGGAGTGTAAGAACAAGGTTCATGATGTTGTTCTGGTAACCAAACTAGCATGATAAACTCATGCCTGAAGATTTCAGCCCAACGATGTTGGTAGGTAGTGTTAGCACTCAACTTTCGCAAAGCTATATGCTTGGCTTCTCTACCTTCCATTGTCACAGTGAAAAGCCCTTGTCCATATTTATTATAGACATGTCTGGCATGAGTGGGCACAACATGGCCGATAGTCCATATAGTGGGATTTACTGAGGTAGGCAACAATAGTGCATTGGCACAGTAGTACTCTTGTGCTAAAGACTGAAGTTGCTCAAGATGAGTTTCTTCCACTTCAAATCTATTCCTGGCTTGCACTCACGTGACTTCCGGTACAACTTGCCATTTTCATCCACCATGTTGGGGTTCCAAAACCAATATGGCGGCCAATGTGTTGACCACGTAGTCACCAACTTTCTCTAATTCCGCCGCCTCAAAATGCCTATGTGCCTGATCGTTGGCTGTTCTAGAAAGACTGGTCGAGGTAAGGGAGTCTGCTTGTATTGAGTGCCCGCTATTATTACAAATCAAGGCCCAGAAGTTGAGGAATTAAGTATCGAGCGACAGCGATTGTGGATCTCTGCAATAAGCCGTGCTGATCTTATGGATAAAATCTTGAACAGCGATAAAGTTTGCGACCAACATTTCCATTCTGGAACTGCAGCTCCTTTGTGGGATCGTGTCACGTTGTGAAGGCACTAAATCACAGCATTGGCTTTAGACAAACAAGAGAAGTTTTAATAATGGTGAGTTCACAGCATCTAGTACAACAGCGACCCATGAGGCTCAGGTCACATGACTGGCTGATCACATGATTATGGTCACGCATCACGCTTGTCACGTCACATCCCTTTCCCTTACAACCTAGCGCAAACAGCAACAACAAGGTCCCAAAAAAAAAATTAAACAACAGCAACAAAAAAAAGAACAATTAGAAATCAATGCTCAAGTGTTCAACAATACTGTCCAATACTCAATAACTATTTTCAAGTCAATGTTCAAGTGTTCAACATGAGTCATAATCTTCAAGCCAGGTAGGGGGACGTCTGGCTCTCTCAGAACGTCTGGGCTGGAAAGCTGGGATGGTCTCTGCACTGTCTGGGACAGATTGCGTTGGGGAGATTGCATCATTCACCTCAATCTCGGGGGCCTGGGTGTCGGTATTCTCTGGCAGAAACTCTGGTACAGCTGGAGGTTTGCTTTCATTCTCAGCCTGATGAGGCTCAGTGGGGTTACTTGGTACCGGTGGCGACTCCAAAGTAGACCGGACCTGGCGGCGGTTTCTGCGGTAGCGCTGTCCTTCCACTTCAACTTCGTATGACCGTCGGCCCAAAGGGCGTATGCAGTGGCCTAGGCTCTATTTCTTCTCCCCAGGTAGCTTCATACGGATGGCATCCCCTGCTTCCAAGGGGGCGAGGTTCTTGATGCCTCTGTTGTACTGCTTGCACTGCAATCTTTTTCTAGCGGCAAGGTCATGTGCTGTGGCCTTAGTGTCACTGTTTGGCTGGAGGAGTGTTTCGGCTGTTGGCAGCAAAGTGCGAGTGCGTCGACCCATTAGCCTTTGAACTGGTGAGGTACTGAACCCTTCACTTGGGGTGTTACGCCAATCGAGGATTGCTAATAGTGGGTCTTTCTTGTCTTCCTTGGCTTTCACGAGCAGCCCTTTGCAGGGCTTTTCCTTTCACAGCATTTTCCACCTTTCCATTTGACTGTGGATATCTTGGACTAGACGTTCGGTGCTCAAAATGCCGCAGAGAGGAGAAATTCTTGAACTCCTGGTTGTTGAATTCTGAGCCATTATCGGTAATCAGGACTTCTGGAATACCATGACGAGCGAATTGCACCCTGAGTTGAGTAAAAACAGATTGTGCTGTCTTCCTGTGGATCTCTACTACTTCAAAGAAATTGGACCAGTAATCCACCATGATCAGGAATGTCTGCTGTCCAAGAACAAACAGATCTGCACCAATTTTCTGCCAAGGGCGTGAGGGTAGCTCCTGTGGCTGAAGCTCCTCCCTGGCCTGTTCCGGGCGGTATGTTTGGCAGATCGTACAACGATCTCTGATTTCTGCACTCATTCGTGGCCAATACAATATTTCCCGAGCACGGCAAACACATCCTCCAATACCGATGTGGCTGCTGTGGAGCTGACTTAACATGTCCTTACGAAGGGACAGGGGCACTACAAGCTGTTCACCACGGAACACTAGACCTTGCGACTCTACAAGCTCACCTCGCTCGTCATAATATGGCTGAACAGCAGGGGGGCACTTTTTCTTGTCAGGCCAGCCTTGCTTGATCACATGGATTAGCTCCTGGATATCAGCATCTTAAGCGACGCGCTGCCGGAAAACATCTTGTTTTGCAGGTTCGACTCGAATGTACTCTTCATGATTCACCATCTCGAGTGCACGAACCTCACAACAATCAGTTTGTGCCCCATCAGTGGTCATCAGATACGCACGACTCAAGGCATCTGCAATGTGCATAAGGGAACCTTTCTTGTATTGAACTTCCAGGTTGTACTTTTGCAGGGCCAGGCGCATTCGCTGCAGGCGCTTGGGTGACTTGTGAATTGCCTTTTGGAAAACAGGCTTGAGTGGCTCATGGTCAGTCTCGACAGTGACTTTGTTTCGCCCATAGAGGTACTGGTCAAACTTGCCACATGCCCAAGTGATGGCAAGTAGCTCTTTCTCGATCTGTGCATATCGAGACTCAGTGTCTGTGAGGGCACGGGAAGCATAACAGACCGGCTGACCGTCTTGCAGCAACACTGCTCCTAAGCCAGACTGGCTTGCGTCGCACTGTACAGTGACTGGCTTGCTCACATCATAATAGCGGAGGATAGGTGCCTCTGTCAGAAATTTCTTGATTGTGTTCATGGCAATAGAGTGCTGATCTAACCACTGGAACTCCACATTCTTGTCCTCCAGACGTCTAAGTGGTTCTGTCATCTCTGATAGGTGGGGCATAAACTTTGCCAGGTATGTCACCATCCCCAGGAATCGCTTCAATGCACTGACATCTTCTGGTTCAGGCATCTGCAATATGGCCTGAATTTTCTCGGGGTCGGGCATTAGACCCTGAGACGTGAGGAGGTGACCCATGAATTTCACACTTAGCTGGTGCCGTTTAACCTTTGCACGATTCAACTTCAAGATCCACAAACGGCATTTCTCTAAAAAGGCACGCTCATTTCTTTCAAGGCTCTGGTTTACCTCATGGTCAGTACTGCCAAATCCAGCAATCAGGAAGTCGTCTGCAATCACTTCCACTCCTTCCAGGTCTTTGACAAACTCATGCATTGTACGTTGCCAGACTCCTGGTGCTGAAGAGATGCCAAATGGCATCCTCTTCCATCGGTAACGCCCAAATGGCGTATTGAAGGTGGTCTTATAGCTAGACTCAGTGTCAAGACGCTTCTGCCAAAAGCCGTCCTTGGCATCTACGACAGTGAACTTCTTTGCTTGCGACAGGCGGGTCACGACCTCCTCCACTGTTGGCATTTGGTAGTGCTCTTGATGGATGGCCTTGTTCAAATCACGCGGGTCAAGACATGCGCAACTTGTGTGGCTTGACAATAACCAACATACTGGAAACCCACTCAGTTGGTTCGGTTACAGGTGCAAGAATACCACTGGCTACCATCTCATCAGCTACTGGTACACGGCGAGGTGGATGTACTAC
Organism: Catalaphyllia jardinei; assembly: GCA_022496165.2. NCBI lineage: Eukaryota > Metazoa > Cnidaria > Anthozoa > Scleractinia > Caryophylliidae > Catalaphyllia > Catalaphyllia jardinei. Next base: position 90 of record JAEMPF020017153.1, on the reverse strand, counting down.
AGGTAGGACAGTGTCATCAGTGACAATGTGGTACTCGCCTGGAAGGTCACCCAAGCCTCTAAAGACATCTTTGTATTCCTCTAGAAGGTC
>JAEMPF020017152.1:0-10010 GCA_022496165.2 Catalaphyllia jardinei | reverse complement strand
TAGACTTACTTCAGGCGTCATAAATGAAGGTGTCCAATCTTCTTGGAATTTCTCGCCCAGCCACACGTTTTGTACAGAAACATCATAGACGGTGATTTTGAGGTTCCACTCCTCATCCATAAGGACGTTCTGAAGATTTAAGTCTCTGTGGTAGACAAACCAATTACAAGCAGACATAAAGTATCCTTTAAAGTGCATATGAAATGAAATTTTAGCCCCCTTTTTTATTCCAGAAAATTGAAATCTTTGTTGCACTGATTCATAATTTCCGAATTTAAGCTCTGTTCCGGCGCCCAAAATAGTTTTCTATATCCCCCCGAAGTTGGCAAAAATGCAATTGTCGTTTTCCGAGGCCTGGGACTAGTGACGTCATAAGGTGTGTAAAGTTAAATCGCTTCACTTCGAGTCACTGAGCCGTCTTTTCGGCGGTTTTATTCAGGGAAAACGTTTGTAATGATGACGTCAATTGTGCATCTGTCCTCTAATAGATCACAGGCGAGAACCAATCAAAATGCGAGAATAACTTGGGTTATTATATAACCAGTAATACAACATCTTCGTGTGATGTTGAGTGGCCGCAGTTATCGGTAGAAGGGGAAGGCTCTTTTAATTCGATCGCTCGGCGCTATCGAGTTGGGTCGTGGAAGAAGAAGACGTGACGGAGGAAGACGAGGACGACGGAGATGGTATACGCTTTGCGACCTTAGAATGTCGATTCGAAAACAAGGAAACAGTCTTAAATTGGTAAACTATAAATCTGTCGTGTTTTCAATGTAAGAAAATGGTGAAAGCGCTGTTCGCTTTGTCAAACTGAATATTTAACCTGATTTAACCACTTGGGTCACGGTTGTGTTGCAAATCTCACACACATCATCTGCAAACATCAAGTTTCAACCAGACGCATGTTTTAGCTGCTTCAAACAGTATTTCCCTTTTCTGCTTGGAGCGGAGAATATACATAATTACTTTATTAAATCCATTGCCTGTTCCCATTTTTTTTATTAAATCCATTGCCAGCTCTCGTTGCGTGCAAGAGACTCCATTAGATTCTCTCGTTCACACGCTCGTTCATGATAAATACTCGCCCGCTCGTTGGGTGTCTCGAAAATTCAGACCGTAAAGTAAAACAATTCCGTGTTATATACCGCCGAATTGCTTCAAGTCGTCTTAATTACTGTTTGTCGCTACAATGTCCTTTGTGTCTGGTTCTGCAACGTGACTCTCCATTTTGTATCGCGAAACTGTCACGCAACAGACATTGCGCTAACCGAACGGCTTGGCTCGAATGACTTTTAAATAATCTTTAGTTATAAATTTGGTCTATAGTTTTAAGACAAACAAAACTCGATTCGAATACAGTGTACTATTTTCCTGATCCTATCTCTCTCCCTCCCTCCGTAGATCCTACCTATATCAGCATTATCTCGACGAACGGTAAACAAGACGTCTTGAAGCAACGCGAGGCAAACACGGATTTGTTATATTTTTCGGCTCTGAGTTATTATAAAAGCTCTTTTGAAAGAAATTTCCCTATATTTTCTATCGCATTTTTACATTAGGATTATCGTGCTAACACGTCCTAATAACATTAATATTATATTGCAAGTCTGCAAGAAATCATCCGCCGAAATCATGCGTTCTGCAAAACCACACAATTGACACTTAATGACTGATCCCGAGGGGAACAGTAAATTTTGTTCCCCGAGAATCTCAATGTTTGTCGAGATGAAGTCGAGGTAAACATTGGGACCGACAATGATATTTACGTAACGTGCTTACGTTTGGCTAATGAAGACACTGGATCCAGATTACCTCGCGCCTAAACAGTTTTCCAAAGTGGCGATTTGCTTGTGCTAGAGATGGGGTTGAATTTCGTCTTCACTTGGGTCATCCCTATTGCTTGCGCCTGTGCTTGCACTTGCAGCTTGGGTTGCTAGTGAAAACCAGGCCATCGAGTTGTGTAGTAAATGCAAAGTCAATTACTTTACGACACATAAATGAAAACCGCCCTAGTAGCAGTTCTGTACTCTACTGACGAGTGTAGGTAACAGTCTTGTAAGTATTCAAGTGTGTGGCAATTAAAAACAAAATATAGAAACTTGAACTTTTCCTATGAACCACTTCTTGCAATTGGAGATACTCTAAACCACAGATAATTTCAGCAATGTAGAATCTAACATCATAAACATTGAAAACGTTGCAATAATGAGACTATTAGTATTATCAGATCAGAGGCCATTATAAATTGCGATTGTACTTTGGAAATATCCGGCATCAAATGCTTGTTACCTTACAAAAAACAGTAAGACATTTCATCATAAATTTGTTTATGGCAAAACTTATAAATACAGTCATTGGACAGATAGTTGTCTCTCTGCACTTAATAAATTGCAGTCTTCCGACCTGTATTTTTGACCAGATTTTGATCACTCGATGGTCGCAGGTCCACAAACGCGTTACATTTTTACTTTTATCCTACCTCGCTTCCTTTTCGCTGACCAGGTTTTAGTGCAATTCGAAAACCATCTACAGCTCCCTTACAAGCGAAAACTCCATTACCAAATAACGGCAGCCCTGAAATGTGAATAGATAGAAGAAAATTGATCATAGAATAAGGCCAGTTATTGTTACCGTATTATGAAATGCAAGCCCGCCTTTACAGCCTTTAGCACGCTAGGGGTATTTCGGCTAGAGAATAATAGCCCCGGTTACTCCCTACTTCTTGGACGCTTTAAGTGACATGTGTAAATGAGATCAACTGCATGCGGGAAAGAAATTTGTAATAGATAATAAAGAGTGGTTTATTTCTAGACAAGAACAGAAAAAGATCGCTGCAAGATTGCTGGAGGATCGTCGGCTTTTCATATAAAGCCGTAATTTCTTTATTCCGTGAGTTAAGCGGTAATTCTTACGATATTTACACGTAAATCAATATCAAGTCTCCTTTACTGCTTCTTACGGGAGAAGGGGACCCGTGACAAATTACAGACCTATCTCCAGACAGGGTGGAGGGGGTGTGGGAGGGAGCGAGACATAGAGCATGCAAAGTTACATGTCTGTCGATATACATTTGTCAAGTTTTAAACGATCAATTGTTACAATTTTTTCTTGATAAGTCGAAGCTCTAACTGTTTTCCTCGTCTCAGAAAACTGGGGTAGTTAGAAAGCTTAGCTAATTGATCAAGTGGTGTTTGATTTTCATGTACCTTATGAAGGAAGTCTCCAGAAAGTTCACACAGAAAATGATTCCAAGTAGAATTACCGAGGGCCAAAATATTTTTCTCGATCGCGTAACTTTCTGGATTATTATTTTTTTCATTCCTTTGACCATTTTGGTGTAATTATGGCGATAAAGGATCACCTAAACAACAAGATTAAAATAAACACGTTACTGCATTGCCATGGTCCACCATTGAAGTGTTTTTTAGTATAATTTGAGAGTTGAACAAAGAGTTTCCAGCAATCTGATTGGTTGAGAGGTTCCTTATATGACGCTTTAAAATATAGATAGGGCCCTGCGCGCGCTCTGATTGGTCAAAAACCTATGTTTTATCAGAGTATAAAACATAGAAAAAGCGTGTTTTATTGTTTTCCGTGTGCAAAATCAATATTTTAAAGCAAATGAAGAAGCCTAAGCCGTGTATTACACTGTGATAAAACACTCCGGTCATTTAAGAACACTCGAGAAATGTAAAATGTATTTCCCTCGTGTATTTTCCAGCGTGTTTTATCACAGTGTAATACACGGCTTATGCTTCTTTTTTGAACAATTATTCGCCGAAGGCGAGGTGGATATTGCAGAATAATCCCCAAGACGAAGTTGAGGGGATTATTCAACAATATTCACCGAGCCTAAGGCGAATAACTGTTTTAGTATAATTTAAGAGCTAAACCCTAAAAAGAGGGACCCAATTGTTCGTTTGCATACACGTATACGTCTATATAGTCTTAACAAGAAGCCTACATGTAAGCTTACATCGATTCTGAATCAGTTTACAGAAAAACAATCAAGCAAAACACTACAAAAAATAAATTCTTCCGGTACCTTTATTTTATCGCTGTTGACCTCATCCGCAGTTGCTATCATTGTCTCAAAATGAGTAGCTTTAGTTTGGAGAAAAACAGATTTCGGTCAATCGATCCGACCTGCTGGCAATCACCCGTGGCAATCAACGTAAACCACTGCGTTTACGATTCTTAACTGCCTTGAACACGAGTTCTTGAAAGGATTTTCGGACCAAGGATGACAGCAGTCGTTGTGAAAATTCTCCATCTTTTCAAATATCCTGGACTCAGAGTGATAACTTGCGAATAGATAAAAAATTCATTCTTCAACTGCCCACAATGTTTACTTGCCGAGATAGCAAAGGTGGCGCGCTTTGTAGCCAGGCCTCTCAAATGTTATATAAACCGCTTGGAGCGGTTTATATAGCGTCATATAAAGAACCGCTCGACCAATCAGATTGCTAGAAACTCTTTGTTCAGCTCTCAAATTATACTAATTGTTAAATATAAACCGATGTAAGCTTCTTGTTAAGACCGTGTAGGGTGAGGTGGATTTAGTGACCAGCGGTTAAGGTTAGGGTTAGGAGGTTTTGTGAGGATTGTTATCATTGCGGGCGCAGAAAACTATCTCACCCCTGTGTTATCTAATGCTGACCTAGGATATAGGCACAACCCGGCCATTTTCAGTTAAATGAAACCCAGCTCTCGACTGTCACATTTGTGTACGGTTACAAAGCTCGGTCGGAAAATTTTCTGCTCGCGCATGCGCGACCATTTTGTTTTCACTGTCGCCACGGACGCGGTTAACCGATAAGACAAAGCGATAAAGCGCGTTTTTTTTCTGCTCAAAATAGCTAATATCATTATATTTTGCAAACAGCGTTTGACAGTATGCTGAAAACTTTGAGAGTCGATGTTTCTCTCGATCATATTAACGGAAAACAAAAATCATAAAAGTTACATTAAGTCCCCGCCGTTCGAAAAAGCAGTTCATAAACTTCAAATAGATTAACAACATAAGCTTGCGAAAAAAATGGATATAAAAACATCATACACGCTTAGAAAGTTACAAACCGAAAGAATAAAAAAACTTATGCATGATTGATATACAAATAACGGTAAAACGATGTCGTATACAACTTGACTGAAGCCTTAAATCTTCGATTATAAGCGATAAAATTGAATTTAAGCGAGTAAAGATACAAACCGCTTACATAAACAAAGTCAAATAGCGTAAAAGATCATTACCTTGGTGCTGCCTTGATCACCAGAACAGTAGTAAACTTGGGGTGGATGAAAAGATCTTGCGTCAACGGATCTTGCGCAACTGATCTTGCTAACGATAACAGTAACGTTAACCGTCTCTAGTTGGGTGACGCGGCGCTTACGCGTGAGTTTTTGCGACACCACAGAACTTACTCGAAAGATCTAGAGACTACAGTAGCGTAAACAGGAAGCTAATACGCATGAAAAAGCATTAAATAACTGAATACACGTTTAAAGAAACTTCCAACAACTAGAAATAGTACTCTTAAGGATGCAATGTCTAGTAATTGAGAGTTATACAGCTTAAGGTGACTCCTTAGTTTTGCATTGCGCATCCCTATTACGCAGGATTTTTTGTGTCATTAGCGTGCGCACATGAGCACGTGCGCGTACAAAACTTAAGAGATTTCCCTGAAACTACGCTCGACAGCGAGATAAATGCTCCTTTAATTTTCTCTTAAACAAGCACGGTGACCCCAACTTTTTTGTTTATAAAATTAATGAGAACAATATCCTTAATAACTGAGAAAAAAAATGGCGGAAATCTATGGCTACTTTTTTGGAAAATGAAATAAACTCTAGGGAGAGAGAGACATAACAGGCCCAACAGAGCAAGTCCAAATTCTGTTATCTCTAAAGGATAAAAATATTAATTAATAATGCAGGGTATTTGAAGACAATTTTCTGGGATAATTTCTTTCCCTGTATAGATAAAAAAACAATCAAAGAAAGTCGAACTCTGTGTGATATAACACGCCGCATTAAAAAATAATCGCGCTTATTTGTTGCTCACGGAGATCACCAAAAGTCACCTTAATAACCGTATTTGTCAGCATTGTGGCGTGAAAACAAGTACGGCGACCCCATCTTTTATTACTTTTCTAATATGTACTTGTCTTGTAACAACAGCATACCAAGTTTCATCGGAAATCTATGGCGGGTTCTTTTACTAGGGAATAACCTTAAAAGGGGACCTTGTTGAAAACTTGCACAATGTTCCGCGTGCAAAAATTTGTTGCTGAAGCGCGCGTCGCTCAAAGTGTCGTACATGGCGCGCGCTCTTTTGCTACACCACAGGGAGTACACAATCTTGCTGAGTATGGAGAGAGACGATTGTTACTGATATCAGAAACAGACATTTCGCTCGTAAGAAAGTTTAGACGTTTTTTAGGGAAATTGAAACATTTGAGATGATATAATGTCAACTGAGTAAGTGAGGAATTCAGTTTATTTATAGTTTTAAATCTCAAAGAGCATTGAGGTGTCTTCTGGGTGTTGTTCAGTCATAAAGACTGGCACGTCTTGACATGAAAACATCTTCCACTACTTCTTTATGGTCTCTACGAAGCAATCGTGTGGCGCAATTGCAGAATAAACTCATGCATTTGAACTGAATATCTTCAATATCTTCTCTACCGAAATTGTCTTATTTAGGCAGGTGCCAATCACCATATGCAAAAGTGTGGTCACCAAAAAGTGTTAATAAAACTTTTCCTTTGCAGCGAAAAATTAATAGATGGAAAATTCTGGTCGCCTACTTTTCTTTTAAGAATCAGAATGAAGAGAACGCGGTTAGGGCCGCAGTGGCGATTTTTCTCAGTCCTAACGAATAACATAAATCGGCTCATTATACTTCGCACTGATCATAGCTGTGAAACGTTGTGGTAGATTATAATAAGAGGAAAATCGGTTTTATATTTCAAAAGCAGCGCAAAGGAAAAAAGTAAGCGACCAATTGTCGGTGGCTTTGAATTTTATTTGAATCGATGTGGCTGAAAATTAAAGTTATTTTTTGTAAAATATATATATCACACAAGTGAATAGTACTGTTCGCGCACGCTAATTGGCTAGCTCGAAGGTGATTAGCCAAGTACTATAGCAGGCGAAAAAAACCAAAATGGCTTTTGTCTGTATATTGTCACAAATAAAGTTACTCTTTGGGCCGCTAGTGATTCAGCTTGTGTTGTATATACTAAAACAATTACTTACCTCGGTGTCGGTGAAAGTGGTAGTTATTTACCTCGCCACTTTGCGGCTCGGTAAATGTCCACTACTATTCCCCTCCACTTCGGTGAGAAATTGTTAATTATCGCCTATATCGTGGCCTGAATCAGTTAATCGCCCGATGGCGACCAGTTATGAAAATCTGGTCGCCAGTGCAAGAATTTTAGTCGCATTGGCGACCAGGAAAAATGTTTTAGAGCACATTAATGAGCAGTACCTAGGCTTTGATAGGCCACTTTAATAGCTTACGTTAAGTCTAACTTGCGAAGGCAGCTGTTTCTCTTGTTTTTTTCCTGCTCTTGTTTCCCGTCAAATCGTAAACGTTTTTAGACTAAATCTATGTCTATGTTACATTCCTCAGGTTTCCATAGCCACTTGTGACGTGATGGGTACATCACAATAAGTCTTCAACATGTTTATCCACTGCAGTTGGTGCAACGAACATTTCAGCATTAAAGTATTACAGCACATAAGGGTATGTCTATATCACTTCTCTTATGCACTCATCCTTGCATAAGTCTTCATCAAAGTGATTAATTTAGCCCTGCCCTACTCTTCACGGGTTCAATTTATTTCGCTGCTCTGCAGATATTTAATTCTAAAATTTCGTCAGTGTTGACGTAGCTCCTACGATTATCGTGTCCTGCCCACTTTTGACATGTTAGGTAAAAGTGTGGTTCAGAGGCCAGCTGGGCCATACCGTGCGATATATTTCACACCACCCGAAATAATCTTCCGATCTGGAGGAAGAACTCTCAGTCCATGTTTAAGAAATTAGAAAGGAAAGTCAGGGGAAAATACCGAATCTGTTCCAGTTTAACTTCTCCTGATAGAAGAGTAAAGTCTATAGTACTTTTTTGTAAGAACTCTAGCAGTTATATAATTCTTAGTGTTGATCGTTTTATTATTTTTTTTTTTCAGGCGCTTCTTGCTACTGTTTCAGCAAATGACATGAAAAATCTGTTTTCTGCTCTTCTCAATTTACTGGTAAAATGACCCGTTTGTCGTTAAGTTTCGAATCTTAAAGTAGCTACCTCACGCTTTGAGCATCTTGAAAGATGGAGCTTAAATTTTTCATGTTCGCCGTTTGTAATTCCTTACCCATCCGTGCTACTTTACGGTTTATTATTACATCTTTGGTGTTTCTGTTTTGAAAATCGCCTTCCATTTCCTCAATGAGCCACTGCCAAGACTGCTAAGTATGTTGCCAAAATGTAGAGCAAAATTATTTGGGGGTCTGGAGCCTGGCTGAGGTAAAGTGATTTTGAAAAACTACCATAAGGAAAACCAATTGAGCAATTAAAAGCAGGCATGCTTTACAAGATAACGATTGGTTCTCCAACTTTGTTTGTTATTTTTTTAACAGATGGTAGAAGATCCCTTGCAGTTGTTGCGTATAAAATGTGTGGCGGACGAGCAAGGTGATGGAGTGTTAGGTAAGTTGTTATTCTCTCATCTGATGACCTCGTTAACGACAGGAATTTAATTAAACCAGTACATGTATCGACTTGGGCCTTGAACTTCCAAGACCCGTTGGAGATCGATATTCTCCCTCGATGGGGAGAAGCCGAGAACATCAGGTAAGTTTGTCTTAATTGAATGTTTGCAAGTCTAATCAGTGACCAACAAGTGGCTAAAGATCGCAGGAGTCGGTTGATTTTGTTTTATTTAGTTTAGTTTTTTGTTTGTTTGTTTGTTTTTTGCTTGCCATGATGGGCACGCCAAATCTATCCAAAGTTAATTGCCATTGTTTTGAAAGGAAATTAAGTAAATATTTATAATTCAAAAGGATTTGTGACTGCGAAGCAAAGTCAACACTTCAAAAATGCTAATAGTAATAATTCAGTGCCAAAATATAATCAGGTATATAGTCGAATTTCCAAGCGTATCCCCTCCTCGGTGACATGTTTTGAATAAAATATTCTATTATACACCAGGCGTTGAATAATGTTACAAATGTGGCTTTGATTTTCGCTAGAGCCAGATGTGGCATTAAAAAGGAGTCTGCTCAAACTCTGGAGGATAGAGATGTCTAAATTTTGAGTGCATTAATTGAGTTTTGGTACATATTTCTTAAAAATCTTCTTCTATGCCTTCACTGACTAAAATTAATTTCTCCTCACAAAATCATAGCATGATACGAAAAAGTGTCAGGTTTTTGTCTGATTAACCACTTTGTTTTCATAACTATTATTAGAAGTCGTATGGAGTATGGTTAATGCATAGTTTAATCTTGAGGAGGCAGAATTTCGTGCGGGAGCATTGAATATGTCCGCGCATACTGCTGTCAGCGACATTGCTTAGCAACTTAGTGTAAGTTTCTGACGCAATGCAGAGTCGCGCCAGTCCACGCCGGCGCTACTTTTCAGATCGGAATTCTGTAATGCTAGATTTATCAATTTTCTGACATGGCTGCGAGGCTTTCAGGACAATCTTGAAAATTGACTTAGGTTTATTGGTGTCTCTGTTTCCAAAAAAAAGCTTTAAATACAAAGAAAGCACCACGAAATATATGGCGCTTTCCATTCGATGAAAACTCCGGTTTGTATTTCCGGAAATTTTCAGTTATTAATGGTATTGCATTAAACGGAATTTCCGAGAAAAAGAACAAACTTGCGAGGTATGCCAACATTTTTCAGAGATATTTTATCGGGAATTCGCGTTCGATTTGACTTCCTCTCGGAATTTTATTGTTTGAGATCTCTAGGACAACGTATTAAGTAACTGTTGCGCTA
>JAEMPF020017151.1:0-10013 GCA_022496165.2 Catalaphyllia jardinei | reverse complement strand
ATATAATATATAATAGGGCGTCATTTTTTTTAAAAAGTTGTTTTTTTTAAAGACATTTTTTACTTATAATAAGTTAATATTTTATTTTTAGCATAACTAATTCTATTCATTAATTCTTTTTCTATCTCAACTATTTCAGGATTTGTAAATTCATTTAACATCATAGATAGAACTACATTTGTTTGTGAATTTAAATCAACTTCATTATATACATGAAAATTTTTTAGAGTATTTATAAGAAAATTTCTATATAATGAAATTTGTCTCTCTAAATGGTTAGTATAAAATTCTAGCATATTAACAGGCATATATAATATAATTATAATTTATTCTTCAGAATATTTTTTCCAATAGTATTTTTTATACTTTTCAACAGAGGGACACATATCAATAAAGAAATTATCAAGATTACAGATATCATTAATCAAATCTTCATTGTTAAATGAACCAAGTCTCAATGCTCTCTTTATTCGTACTAATAGATGTGCGTAGCTTTGATAAGCATACTTGCAGTTATTCATGTTTTCGTTAACGTTTTTATAGTCAAGCAAACATTCAATTAACATAGAACCACCAAGAGAAATAATAGTCAAAATAGATCCTGAGACAATAGCTGATGCAATACCGCCTCCGGCAATGGCACCTGAAAACAATCTTGCTGCATATTTAATATTTCTGTAATACCTATGAGCTCTCTTATATAAAAACCATTTTAGATGAATTGTTTTGTAATAACCCATCAATTCATCGATTTGATCGCTATTCAAGTCTTGTGAAATGTGATTGAAATCGCAAATTTTTTTAGTCATATTTATAAATAAATACAGGAAAATTATTTATAAATGTGAAGAGCTGCTGCATTGATTATGAACAATACATTCCTAAACGCCAATACATTCCTGAACGCCCCCAAAAAATTTTTTTGGTTTTCATTTTGTGTTAGCAAAGCTTGAGCAACGCGTTTCTAGGTAGCTCAGGAATGTATTGGCGTTTAGGAATGTATTGACGTCAAAGAACATTCTAGAAAATTATAAGTCAAGCTCTATAATTAAACTTATTCTACTATCTGTGACATTGCTGTTAGTTTTACTTCTAAAATTAACTCTATCATTTGGACTTAATTCAATAGGTGGATTAAAAGCAGCTGTAGTTGAGAAATGTCCAGAAGGTTTTGTGATATAATATTTGTTTCCTACTTCATTACCATTTACAATTACTGCTACTACAATTAATTCAGGAGCGTTATCGTTTAAATTAGATGTTAAAGAACCATATAAAATTCTAGAAGAAACAGGAATTGGATAGCCAGAGTTTTGACTACTTGCTCCATTTCCAAAAGACCATTCAAAAGCATTGAGAGAGAGAGGTCCATTTTCTTCAGCATGGATCGCGATCTTTGGTTTTGGAAAGGTAATATAGTCATTTATATTAGCAATTAGAGCGTTAAAATCTGCACTGTCTGTTTTGTTTCTCTTGAGTGAATCTATTGTATTAGATAGGGTTGTTATGTCTGAAGCATTTCCTTTCAGATTTATAGCTGTGTTAAAATCTGTTAAGTTGACTTTACTGGCTAATTGGTTGTCAACATAGCTCTTTTCAGCTTTATAGTTTTGATGAACAGTTAAAGTGTTATTGATAATGTTTAGATCGCTCGCTTCTAACTTATCGCCTAAGGCTGTTTGAACATCTGTCACGTTTGCTTTTTTAGCTAATTCATTGTTTACATAAGTAGTTCCAGCTTTATTTTTTAATAAATCCGTGACAAATTTTTTAGTGGTCGCGTCACTGTTATCTACTGGAGCAGATACATTAGTTAATCTCCGGTTTTTAATATGGTAATGCTGGTCGGCTGTTAAAGTGAAACCAATACCTCTATCTCCCTTTTCACCTTTCACTGCTTTTACCTCTTGTTTTTGTTCTCCATTAATAAAACCCATATATTATTAATATGATTTATTTCTTAAAATCTGCATCATATCATATATATCTTTTACAACTTCAATAAAATCTTCATAATTTTTAATATCAACATTAAAATAAAATAATTGACTCTCTTTTCTTATTCTTGTGTTTGGTAAAAGAGCTAAATGATATAATTCATTTATATTATGTTCAACACGTTTTTGTTTAAACTCAATAGAAGTTAAATCTTGAGCAACTTGGTTTAGTTTTGTTATAAAATGCCCTTCCATATATTTAATAAGAAATTAATATTTTTTAAGTTCTTTTTTAAATAATTGTTCCTTCACTCTTTTCATATTCTTTGATATCTCCATAAGCATCACTATTCAAATTATAGATATTTTTGGTTATTAAACCTCTCTTTATAGTGAAAGGAGAATCTGACACATAGATTATACTAAATTCATGATTTGGACTCTGAAATTGAGGATGAGTTACAGTGATTTGTTTAGAGAGACCACTGAAAATAAATTTCATAGTATCATTTCTAATAAATAACCAAAAAAAGAATTGTTTTCCTTTGGTGTTATCGGGAATATTAATACTTTTTAAACTTGGCTCATTAATTAAGGCATTTCTGGAAACTACTACTCTATCTTTACTAATAAAAATATAGATAGGAAAATTACCACCACCACTCCAATGTAAAGTTATTATCATACTATCACTTGTACTAGCTTTATGTATGAATGTTAAGTAAAACGTGACATTACCGCTGTTATCATCATTTGTCTGATATGAATAATTATTTTCAGTTCTACCTTCAATAGAATCAGGGAAATAAATCCCTTTTATTAATAATAATTTTGAATCACTTCTTATTAAATTTCTATATATAAATTTAATTAAATTAACATTTTTGTCTAATTGTGTTTGTAGATCAGAATGGACTGTCCCTATAGAGCTCTGCAAATTTGCGACTGAAGTTTGGAAAGAATTTTTAAAATCATTTAACTGTTTAAAATTGATAGCATCACTATCTTCATTTCCTTCTGGAAGGTTTTTAATGGTTTTATTATTCATATCGATTGGCGCTTCAAATTTGATGTGCTTATCATCATCATAATAAAAGAGACGATCCCAAACACTTACAGGCACATCATTGTGATAACCTCTAACACCATAGACTACCACATAAATATCTGTTTTTGGGTCAGACCTACCTTTAAGACGAATATCAATATCTATATCATCAAAACTCGGATAGATAATACTCTTATGAAAAAGAATCACGCTTCTAGTCTCTTTACCAATTATTTTAGTATTAATTTTACTTACATAGAGAGTGCCACTAGATGCATTAATTTCATCAACAGAGAGTCTATCACTAATATACATTTCATAAACTATAGTATAGTTTCCAATTGGTAAATAAACCACATCAATACTTAGTCGAGTACTATAATAACCTAGACTTGAGTCATAATCAATTTGAAAATGGTATGTTTTCTTATTTATATGGTGGTAGTCTCTATTTATGGGGCCAATTTTATGAATATCACTATCATCTTCTTTGAAAAGGTCATCATCCATGACTTTTCCGAAGACGTTTTCAGTGTCAATAGACTCAATTGCTCTCTCTTCTGACTCTTTTATTTTTGTGTCAATAATACCTGAAAGGAGAGTATTACTATCATTAATAGTCTTATTGACGAAATTAACTGATGCCGCATAATTGCTATTAACTGGTAATGGGTCTTTTAGCCCAATAATACTCTTACTATTCATGTCTAAATTACCTTCCATCTTCTCACTACCATCTTTTGGTAATAGGTCAGCTTCAGTACTTGCTATTAATCGGACGAGATAGTCACGATTTGATTTAAAAAATTGGAAATTAATTGCTTGATATTTGATTTGATCATAATTTGGATTAACTCCATCATCTTCATTAATAGTTTTTAAACCATCAATAAGGAATCCACCCATATTTAGATTACCTTGCATTCCACGAGCACCTGATAATGGAAGATAAGTTGCTTTTGCACCTCCAACTGTTATAGCAGCATTATCATCAGAAGAACTTCTAATTCCAGTAATAGTATGATTACCCATATTTAAGCTACCAGTCATCGCTCTCGAGCCATCTAATTTGAGCAAATCTGATGTATCAACATTTGTTATTTTTTTATCAACATATGCTTTAGAGACAAGATCATTATCAGAAAATAAATTATCAGAATATGGCTCTGTGTTTTGAACTTTTTTTCCTCTTAAATCAAAAGCCTCAGTACCATCAGCATTGCTCTTTAACTTAATAAAATTCTCATTTAGATATTCTTTATTTACAGCGCTATATAAATCTTTTCTCTTAACAACTAATGAGTCAGTATCTATGTGATCATCTACGTTTTTTATTTGAAGAATATGGTGTGTATCCATTTGTAGATCACCTGTCATAGACCTACTACCATCTAACTTTAGTAGATTTGAAGTGTCTACTGATGGGATTTTAGCTATCTCATTATCAACATAGCTTTTTGAAGCTTTATCAGCAATGGCAATATTTTGTTTTCCATTTTGAATGTCAACATAACCTTTAGTTGCAGCATCATCAGATTGGACTGGATTAGCTAAACTCTCTATTTTATTTCCATCCATATTGATATTTTCAAAGAAGAGGATCTCATAGTTATCATCTGTATCGGATATCTCAAATATTCTATCATCAAATCCTGTGCCATGTGAACCTTTTATAACTCTTGTTTGAAACTTAAAATTCATTGATGGGTCTCTCTTAAATACTACAATACGAAATCTTATTTTACCCTCAGATCCATTACTTGAGAATCTTATATATGACTTTGTTATAATACCATTCTGTCTGCTTGCAAAACTATAAAGTCTAAAACCGTCAGAGGCATACACATTGAATATATGAGTATAATCAGTTACACCAGTTATCTTTATTAATGATGTATATATACCATCTCTTAACTTATCTGACTTCATTTCAAGTTCTAAAAAGGTTTGACCACCAAAGTCACTTGTTGTACCAGATGGAGATGTCTCATAGAATTTATTTGATAGAGTTAACTCAACACCAGACTTAAATATCTTTAAACTTGGTTGTAAATGAAAATTATTTTCAGTAATTTCACTATGATCTTTTAATTTTTCATAATTAACAGCATCTTTATCATTTATTGGGTCAGCTAAATTAACTATTTTATGTGATTTTAAGTCAAGATCAGCAGTTAAAACTTTATCTAATTTTAAGTCGAGATTATCATCAGTGTATTTTTTAGTAGATGCATCATTTTCATGGACAGGTGCTCCTACATCTGTTAATCTCTTTCCATCAATATCAAAATTACCATCATCAGTAAGATTAAATCCAATTCCAGGAAGACCTCTCTCTCCTACTCCTCCATTTTTATTTACATTTTTTTGTTCTAATAATCCATTACTATATCCCATTATATAGTAATAGATTGTTTTATTTTTTAATTGTTTTTGTGTTGCTTTTGTTTTTATCTAATTATTGTGATTGTGTAGAAGATTGAGAAGAAGGAGGATAATAATCACTATCATCACTATCAGTACTTTCTAAACTAGCATTTAATAAAAAATCTTTATAATCAAATGATGAAGATGATTGCGAGCAATAGTCCTCCGAGAAGGAAGATTGTGATTGAGTAAACTGCGATTCTTGTGATTGTGAGTGTTGAGATTGAGAATCTTCTGAACATTCCATATATAATATAAAAATATTTTTATTTTTAAATATTTTATTTTTAAATATTTTATTTTTTAAATGTCTTCATTGAAATTTTTTTTAATATTTTTATTTATTTTATCTATGTAAGCAAAACTATAAGGTTCGGAGGTTGCTTTTAGAAATTTACCTTTATTAACATTAACTTCTTTACACATTCTTGAAGTCTCTGCAGAAGATGGAGAGTCAAATATACAAAAATGAGAACAATTGAGTCTAATATCTTTTGGAGTTAGATAATAAGATTGGCTAAGATAGATAACACTGCAATCTTTATGACGACCACCAATAAAATATTCTACAAGAGGTTTTTGATTCTTTTCACAAACAAAGTCATCAAATATAACTATCTTTTGATTATCACCATCTAGTTCTGATAGAGGTGTTATTTCATCATTACTAGCTTCAATAACATCATATCCTACCTCTTCAGATATAGGTTGAAATGTATTCATTAGTGTTTGATACTTTGGTTGTTCTAGATTTTTTGAGAATAAGTAAATTTTATCAAAATATAGAAGGTTGTAGAGCATATGCATAAGAGTGTTAGTTTTACCACAACCACTTGGTCCACAGATTAACATTCTAAAAGTGTTAGATGGCATAAAAGGTTTAAGCCTTTTGAATTTGCTTTTAGATTTGGATGTAGAGTCATAGTTTGGTATTTTCATCTATAATTTATATGAATATATTCTTTTTCATTTAATTATATAATTAAATATAAGATTACATTCTATGAATTTATAAAAATTATAAATTATGTTAATATATGAGTCTAAGGAAATGGAAAGAATTAGCTGATAAAAAGACCAACACTGGTCAAATGAAGAGAGAACTATTTAATAAAATAACAGAAGATAAGATAAGAAGTAAAACAACCGATCAGGCTATTGCAAAGACTTTTAGATTAGACAAACTAGATCAAATAGCTGAACAAACTAAACCTAAAAAGAGAGTCCGAATTCAAGTACCTAGAGAGAATATAGATGGAGGTATTGATTATGCACCTGATGTAGACCCTTATGAAGATATGGGTGTAGATGGATTGCAAAATCTAGAAGATTATGTGGGACCAGAAGCAGAAAAACAAATAGCTAAGATACCAAAAGAACCACCAAAATATGAAATGGATCCTAATCTTTGGCAAATTCCTGATGATCCTCCTCCTGACTATTCTTTTTATGAAGAAGAAGAACCTAAAGCTATTGAGGGACCAGAAGAAGAAGAAGCAGAAGAAGCACCATTAGCTGAAGCTGAAGAATCAATGGTTGATGATGATGAATATAGATTAGAAGTTAATAAGGTTTTTGATCAATTAGATCTCCCTAATTATGATGATGTAGATATGAGATTAGCCGAACCAGAAATGACTGATGCAAAAAGAAGAGCTTATCTTCGAAAAATAACTGAAGATGCACTAAGTACGCAAAAAAGGATTACACCTATAAAATCAAAGGCAACAAGAGATTATAAAGCTGGAAGAATAACATTAGATGAAAGAAATCAAATTCATAAGGAAGTTGGTAAAGTAGAAAAAGATTTAAAATCTTACAGACATTACTATGAAAATAAAATGTATTCATATAAAAAAGGTTCTGGTTTACGTAAAATAAAAAAGGGTGGTGGTGCTTTTTTCTTTCATAATGCAAAAGAAATGCTAAATAAATTAACTCTAATTATTGCAGAAATGAAAGCAGGAAATACAAGCATAGATATGAGAAACATGGGTGTAACTATTTTAGATGCACTTTTACATACCAAACATATTAATAAAAGCCAATATCAAAAATTAGTTAAAAAATATTTTGCTGTTTAATCATATATGGAAAGAGAAATAACATTAAGTAGCTTTTCTGCAAAAAACGAACCTGGAAATAGACCAGGTGACTTTACAACAGTATTTACACCAACAATCATATTAGACTCAAACTCAACCTACTATATTGGTTTAAACAGAATTATCTCAATGTTTTTTACATGGACAAATGTTAATTCAGAATATAATAATCAAAAAATATCATTTAGTAAAGATAATGGTAATAGTTGGACTGATATTGATTTTCCCCAAGGAGTTTGGTCATATAATGATTTTGACAATTATATTAAATCAAAGACAGTAGAAGATGGAGATGGAAATAATCCAAACTATCCAATCACAATAACTTTTGATGAGCCAACTTTTCGAACAATTATAACTTTAGATACAGGCTATCAACTTGATTTAACTAAATCTAATTTTAATAAGCTTATAGGATTTGATAAAGAGATTTTAAAAGATGAAGAAAATATTGGAAAGAGAGTACCAAATCTCACAGAAGACACTGATATTTTAAATATACATTGTGATTTAACAAGCACTTCATTAGTTGATGGTGGAGAATCAGATATTATTTATAGTTTTGGTACAGGAACTTTAAGTCAATCGTATGCTTTTACACTTGAACCAAAACGTATTGTTTTTAGTCCAATAAATACAACAATTATTTCAAGTATACGTATCTATGTAACTGATGGATTAAGAAGACCAATCTATTTTAATAATTCAGATACTGCATTTTCATTAATATTAAAAAAAATAAGTAATTAATATTATATGATTAACAATTCAATGCCAAAATCACGAGAATTTAGAAAGATGTATCATCCATCTCTAGGAAGATATGTTTACTTTCATAGAGGTAATGGACTTATAGTTGATAATATAATGAAACCAATTACTGCAGGTGTTAGTGAACTTGGAAGTGCTATTGGTAGTAAAGTTGCCTCTACAGCGGCAAAAGCATTAGGAAAAAAGACTAAAAAAGCAAAAGATATAGAGAAAAAGGCAGAAGAAGCAATAGAAGAAAAATCTGGTGATGTTATAAGAAAGATGTTATCTAAGAATACTGAAGAGATAAAACCATACACTATAGCCCCAGGACCACACCCAGCATCAAAGAGGAAAAAACCAAGCAGAGCTAAAACTAAAATGACACAAGCAGAAGTTAACACATTAATTAATAATCTCTTATATGATTGATTAACAAAAAAAGAAAAACAATAATATTAAAAAAAATTATTTTATAAAATATATATGTCATTTCGATCACCAGAAAACGTTCAGAGAAATGAAGAAGTCAGATTTCTTCTTGAAAGCAATATAAGAGCTCCTGCTAATACTACAGAGCAACAAAAAAATGGTTATAAATTTGTAATAAATGATAGAAGCTCTTTTTATGATTGGTTTAATGCTTATTTTGAAGTACAATTTCATCTTGATCTAAAAGCAAATGGTGGAGACAACACCAATACTCGAACAACACTACTTTGCGGCTCACATTCTCTTATTAGACATCTTGTTATTAAGAGTGCTGGTAAAATTATCTATGATACTGATAATCTTCATCTTGTTACTTTTGCAAAAAATCTATTAGAATATTCAGATGATTATTCTAGAACTGTAGCTAAAAATACTTTTTGGTATTTAGATAGAGCTGAATCTTCAGTTGCAGCAGCTAACCCAGAATTTGAAGCTAGAAGAGATTTAACAGCAGATAGCAAAAAAGTTAATGTAAATATCCCTCTAAACAGATACTCTTTCTTTGAAGAATTAGAGGGAAGGATGTTACCTCCAATGCAACTTGAATTTGAAATAGATTTAAACCCAGATGCAGAAGCACTTTTTGGTGCAGCTGATACAACACGATTAGTAATTGATCGATTTTATCTATGGGTTCCAAGATTACAACCAAAAGATGCTCTAATGACTAAATTCATATCTGATTTTCAAAAACCAAGTAAATGGAATTGCTTAAGAGAAATGTATCAGAGATCAGATCTAACAAATACAAGTGGAGATTTTAGAATATCAGCATCTATTGATAAAGTAAGATATGTATTTGTATATTTACAGAGAAATAAGAATAATTTAATCACAGCAAATCCATATATATATGATACATTTAAACTAAATGCAGGTGATGATGCAAGTACTCTAACTAGTTGTAGACTTGAATATGGTGATGGTGTATTTTATCCAGAAAGAGATTTTGATCATGAGAGTAAAACTAGAATATTCAATGCACTAATGGGTTATTCATGGAAAAAGAATGATTATAATACTGGAACACAATTAAATATCAAGAATTTTTCAGAGATTTATCCTCTTATCTTTTTTGATTTAAGTTATCAAGCTGATAGTGTAAGTAGAGATCCTAAACAACTTATACTTAAATATATGATTAACACTAATGATGGTGATAGGTTTAGGGTTCATGCTATTGTTCTTTATGAAAAAGATGTTGTTGTTGATAAAGTTGGAGATCAATTAGTTATTGTATAAAAAACAGGCTCA
>JAEMPF020017149.1:5000-10019 GCA_022496165.2 Catalaphyllia jardinei | reverse complement strand
AAAAATCAACTACAATTGCTCTAAAAAAGTGGGAGCCTCTGTTGCCTTATTTATAACCTCTTGACAGCTTGACCCTATAGTCCCCTGAAAAGGAAAACGAAATTAAAATGAAACGTAAAGAAACAAGGGGCACATATACCATGTATATCAGATGTAAACTGGTACGATTCTGCTGTGATAGTATTGTAAGTAGCGCATGTAATTTAATTATGATGTATTGTAGGTAGTGTGTGTATTACAGTAAACACCCGCGTATAAGAACCTAGAATTTTTGGGTTCAGGCTCAATGGGTTCTTATATTTTGGGGTAGTTTTTCCGAACTCAGGCTGATTAGGTTCTTAGTAGGTTGTTATTTGTAGGAGTTGTCATAGTGATACCATTCAGAGAACTACTGTAGTACTAATATGTCATTAATGGTTAAACATTTGTATTTTAAACAGCAAAAATGCCAAGCCTTATTTTTTAAACAATAATAAATTCAGTATCATAGGCTACCATATTTACAAGTCCCAAGGCTACACCAGTATAATTTTATACAGTATTCTATACTCTGTATTTTTAAGATTTTCAGTTAAACAAATAATTTTCATGGTGTTTCTCAGAAATTTAACAATTTCTATCAATTAAAATACAGTATTTTGGCTACAAAATAAGAGTGTTTTTTTTGTATAAGAACCTATTGTTCTCTGCCAGCTTAAATAGGTTCTTATATAGCTGGGTACTAAAATGCCCCATTTCTGTAGGTTTTTAAATCACTAGGTTCTTATACGCGGGTGTTTACTGTAGTATTGCTAGTAGCGGGAATATGCGTATTGTATTGTAAGTAATATAAGTAGTGTAAGTGGAAATATCGTAATTGGCGTAAGTAATAAGTAGTGTAAGTAACTCCATAAATGTTTTAACGTAAACAGTGGAAGAAGCTAAGTAAAAAGATAACACCTGTGGCAGCGCAGCTAAATATATTTGATATTGTGAGATGATGGAAGGTAATAATTCCCACTCCAGATATGTCCAGGATTCAGTGAACGCTAATGAGATTCAAATTTCTTATGATAAGCATCACCGAGCGTCCTCATTAGTGAAAAGTCACCAAAACACACACAATTCTGTCAAATATGATGTAATATGAAATATCAAATAACCCTGCTAAATATCAAGTACAAATCAATCAATATTTACGTTTAAATTGTCCCACTCCATCAAAATTAAAAAAAACTCTAGCTTGCTTATAACATACAAACTGAGAATTCATTTTATGCGGTGACCTTAGCAAGAGTCTCGTGTTCAAGACTTTGGTACCATAATTTTGTTTGTTTGTCATTTATTGTCAAGATAAAGTATAAAATTGCTCTACAATAGTCGCATCTACTTCCCGGTTACAAGGGGGCTCCATACAATAGTCAAAAGGGGGAAACATAACGCATTATTTTTTCGCGCTCTTCAGTCCTCTCGCGCACGACTCCCGCTTCGCACTCACCTCGCTTTTACCTCTGTTTGCCTAAAAACGCAAAACAGTTACGCCTGTTCTGCAGGCTAGGGTATTGAGCCAAACAAATATGACAGGGAATGTTTTGTGTTAGAGTTGGTATCTCTTGGGCGTGAAAAACATTCAAGCCCACGCCTACAAAACAGGATCTTGGTTTTTCAAAATTTATAATGAGCACCCCGATCTTTTTATTTGGGAGCCTCAGCCCTGGGATCATCTCTTTATTCGGTTGTCTCTGTTACACGTAATAGCTAAGTGATGGACAAGACAGAGGGTTTGTGCTCTCCCGACGGCTACAGTCCTGTTGTCACATTGTTCCTTCCCAAAATGGCGAAACGAATCGATCATATTTAATTCTATTTTTATTAGATATATAATTTATTAGTTTCAAGACAACTATTTCTTGTTCTTTGAGAATTACTCATTTTTTAGGTGACTGGAGGGGGTGGGAGGTCATGGACTGAGAAGCCTGTTTTCTGGGATGGACATGCCCATGACGGTTATGTCTTCTTGCACTGGTACACAAAAACCCATACAAAAGAAAGTAGAGGGGGCAATACAAGGTTATTGCCTCGGTGTGTCGGTGCACGAGAATTTAACCCCCTCCTTACATTAAGATACGTTTGTTGTAAGTCGCTGTTGGACTTAAAAGATGAATTTTAAAACAGAACAGTGAACGATCAGTAAGTGTTAACAAGGTCTTTTCATTGTCCACTTGTGTTTAACAGCTCAAGAAACTGAAGGCCTTGAAAGACCTAGAGAAAGGCGTCGAAGAAATTCTGATTCTTGTTTGTATTGCAAGGCGAAGGGGGAGACGATTGTACAGAGAGAAGGGGCAGAGGAAACAAAACATCAGGAATCCGAGAAATATGAGCTCGTTCAGAGATATCTACAGAACATCCCAGAGACACACAGTATAACAACAGAGACGACTGACAGTGGAATAAGAACACATGGTGAACCATCTGATCTTGAAATGCAAGATATCTCTGGTAAATATAATTTATTAATAATTTATTAATAATTTATTGTAATTGCTGCCACAGCGAGTAAGCCTGAAGCGAACGAGCGAGGCAGCTCTCTAATCAGCAGAAGATTACATTATAGGGGCTTGCAATCACTTTTTCTTACCAAACGCAAGGAATTGTGGTTATGCGCAAATGGGAGGTTTAGGATGCGCAGTAGCATGCGCAAGGAATTGTGGTTATGCGGAAACGGAAGTATTTTAGGATGCGCAGTGATATGGCGCAAGGAATTGTGGTTATGCGCCAATGGATGATTTAGGATGGGCAGTGAACCATGTGCTTGCTTGTTTCTTAAAGCAGTGTCAAATTGTGGTGTGCATCAACTTCATGCATCATGACGAATCGATGGCGAGGTGTGACAACGGTTACCGGTCCAAAGATTACCGATTACCAATAATCTAATAACATTGAACCACAAGCCGAAGAGACTGAAATTCGTTCTACCTTTTAGCTTGCTTAGTTGTATAAAACACTCACACAGTTCGTATTACGTTGAACGATGTACTGCACCGGTGGTAGCCCAGTTGTGTCCGAAATAAATAAATAAATAAATAAATAAATAAAATAAATAATCAGCTACGAAGGCAATGCGAAGACTACTGCACAATCAAAACAAGAAAGTTAAAAAAAACAAGAGCGAGACTTGTGTAGTTTTGAAAACCGTGCTACAAAAAACAACATACGCGCATTGAATGTCGCTTGCCCAAGACACCGGAAAATTTATCAAATCACGTCACCTACAACATGTAATTTGCACACAGACAGGCAAACGAACTTCGTCTGAGCAGCTTTTCCATCTCGACTACTTTACTTTCGTTCGAACAGCTTATTCACCTCGAGTACTTTATTTGGGGGCGAGTTAGTTGGTGGCGAGATGATTTCTTGGTGGCGTGTTGGTTGGTGGCGAGATGGTTTCTTGGTGGCGAAACTCCCTGGTGGCGAGATGACCGGATACCGTGACAAGGGATCGAGACAATAAAGCACATACACATACGATTCACATCTAGCTCCCCTTTACGAGAAAATCAAAAGGATGGAAACGTCGAAAGATGTTGAAATTGAAAGATGTAAAAATTGTAGCCGCAGAAATCTCACTTATAAATTCTGTACCGTTACGCATTAAATGTCTCTGAGGTGTTGACATTGTCGAAGACGCGTCCGGCATCGCCGGATATGTGAAAATACTAAAACGTAAGTTTAGATTCATGTTCGGATGAAAAGGAGTAGATTGTAGCATATAATATGAAATAAGTGTGTTCTACACTTTCCGTTTGTTTTAATTATTCCACAAATTTTAGTAACGATGATTTCTCTTCACTGATTGTTAAATGCAATGCATTCTGATAAAAAGTCACGAATTCGAGAATTCGTACTCCTTATGCTGCTGCTCGCTCGGTACGCTCACTCCGCAACAATTAACTTGACTTATGTAAAAATTTGCCTTTTCTTTATTTCAGGGTCAATTTCTGCTTGCAAAACGTGTATTTAGTTCAAATTCTTGTAAAGAAAAGGGCACTTGCACGCAATATCTATTCACTCCCACAAAGCACCCAACCCAATAACAATTTCAATTGATTCCCTAGCATAACGATTCAAATATGTTGTGCAAATGAATTCTTCACAGTTCAGTTCATAGGGTAACTGTTAGCATACTTAAAGTTGTTCTCCCCTTCGGCAGCATTATTACCATTTAGGTATACTAATTTAATACGAGTGTTAATTTAGCAAGTGTTAGCTTCTCTATTCCTCTGGAATAGGGAGAAGCTAACACTCGCTAGAATCGCTCTGAAACGCCTCTAACCGCCATAAAAACACATGCTTTTCATACTACAAGAAAAGGTAAGTCGATTTTATTATTTTTCCCCTTATTCTGTGCGATCGCTATATCAAATCACAAACTCTTATAATAACGCTGTTACGCAATGTCATGCTAACGGTTTCCAAAGTAGTTTGGGCTATCTGTGGATTTTCACCGTTTGGCCACCCAACCCCAGTCACCCAAGTTGAGTGACGTTCATTCGTTGTTATGCAGTTTGAGTTCGTCGAGTGACGTATTGTTCCAGAAAATTTTCATACGTCCCCATTTATATGGTCTATTTAACAAATTGACGTCAGTTTTTCATGCCTCTGTCCTCTTATTGATCATGAATTTCGTCAAAGTAGCTGTGGATCGAAAGGGCGATAACCGATTGGATCCGCAGACCAATTTTGTGCGTGGTTTAGTCTCGCTAGACTGCCGACTGAGACTGCTCGAGAATTTTTTCTGGATCATTTTCTAAAGGAAACGGCTTTATCTTTCTTCTTCCTGCTTGTCGAACCTGTTCAATGCCTCGGCAAGACTTTTTTGTACCTTATCTTTGCCCAGTCACGTAAAATATTATCCTAATTCTCAAAACTTTCCGCCATTTTAATACGGCAGAGGGATAAAGTTTGTAATGTTGACGTCAATCGTGCATCTGTCCTAATAGATCATAGGAAAGAACCAATCAAAATGCGAGAATAACTCGG
>JAEMPF020017146.1:0-10023 GCA_022496165.2 Catalaphyllia jardinei | reverse complement strand
ATACTAGTTTAGCTTGGTAAGATGGGAGGGGTCAACACCCCCCCCCCCCATCCCCACCCTCATCCCCTTTCTCTCTAGGGGTGCAGGTCATGATACCCTAAGAGAGGTGCTACTCCTCTCGAGGGCTGTAGGTCATAGCAAGAGTCCTTACTCCTCTTTAGGGCTGCCATCACAATACACTGTGAGAGGTCCCTAATCCTCCTCAGGGCTGCAGGTCACCATACCCTGAAAGAGGTTCTTAGTCGGGTAAGGTAGTTAAGACTCATGGTTACCATGGCAAACAATCCATTTTGTGAGTCTATTGGGCAAAGAGTGACCTGTATGGGAGCACTTCATCCCAACCCAAAGTTTATTTGCCTATATCAACTCAACATCACAGAGCAGAGAGATAATTATATACCTAAGATTTACTCTAAAGTCCAGCTTTGTAGATCTCAATAGTAAGTGTAGCTTATCAGTTCATTATGCATCTTATGTGCAGGGAAACTGCTGAAGTTGAACTGGAATGTAACATTCCTACCGATTATATTAACTAATATAAGATCGCAATGATATTGTCAGATACTAGAGAGTAACAATGTGTTGAACCAAAGGCCTTCGTTAACAACTATTCATTTCAAGAAAAAATCTCACAAAACACTAATGGAACCGAATGTTAACCTCATAATACAGATATATGCCTAGTCTACAAAAGAAGATAGGGCTACTCTAATCATTAAATGTCTGTAATGCAAATATGCAGCAAATCTATACCATTGGCTGCCAACTGTAACATCTTAAATATATATATGTCTATATCCATCCCAAGTAAACTTATAGCAAAATATCTTGTGTATAGCATTTTGTATTCAACCATCCCATATATAATATCATGTATCATAAGTCTCAATAAGAAGCAAAGTATATTGCGTGTACTATCGTGCATGACATGCTTATGACATAGGGGTGAAGAGGGTGGAAAAATAATTGTACTAGAGTGCAAACTTAAGCAGGCAAGATGTTTGCCTGCTAGAGTAATTGAATGAATAAACACAAGGCTTATGTTTAATGTACTAGGGCTTGATCGACAGTGATGTAAGAACTATCCTGATTGGCTCAGTTGGTATATTGCACTATGAACACACATGTTCAGGAATGAGCTTTGGCTTGTGAAACCCACCCTATGTTACTGCATGTCACGCAATCCGCAAGTATTTCTCATGGTTATCCCATTACCTATAATTTGTATCTTTTAAGAGATAAAGTGGTCTTAAATTTATTTGAATTTTATTATGTAGCCTGTTTAGGTAGCAACAAGCTTGCCCCAGGGTGGTTAAGCTTTTTAAATTCAAAAACTGTATCAAGTGCATGCACATGTAAATTGAGTACATGTACAAAGAAACAATTTCTACAGGAACAAGTAAAAAATGCTTCTATTAAAATATTCAATAAACAAGTTGTAACATCTCACAGTAAAGACATTTTTCTGTTAAACTTTAAACAATTTGAAAACCTCAATTTATCTAATTGAACAACCCAACTTTTTTCAGAAACTGAAATCTACCTGCCATAATGCAAGAATTTTGCACTGTTTAACTCTATTAGGCCATGAAAAATACCACCATGCAATATTTAACCTTACGCAAAAATGATCTCCCTTACTTTTCATTGTGTTACACATGACCGAAAAAAGCATTAGAAAATGCAAAATCGTACAAGTTAAACAATTTGTCTTCAGCGAGCAAAGGAATATCCAAGGTTGGACGAGGCAGATTTAGGCAGTTAATGCAAGTATTTGCTGTGGGGATAAACGTGCTTGTAACTTCTACAAATTGCAAACTGGGGTGCAGCACAAATCCCAACACAGGCTCCTCTTCAGCACCAGTTACGAATTGCAGAATATGCGACAGAGATACTGCGCCTCTTCTTCCACCTACAAATTAAAAAGGAAGGAGCTATCAGAAGCTTTGCATCACAGACTGATGACACTGAAATGTGTATAACAATTTAATTCAATTTCAATTTCAAAACAAATGTGCAAATGAACACATACTAAAGTCGTTTCATGGGGATTGACATGTACACTGCAGTGCTGTAGATATACATGTCCACTCTGATATAATTATAATATTAAATAATAATAAAGTTTGCAGAAATATTTAAGTAGAATTATTTCTTATACTTATCATTATCATGATCTCTATCATTGTCCTTGTCCTTGTTATTGTTACTGTTACTATTATTTTTATTATCAATTAATTTAATTCTCAAATTTACCAGCTGAGCACAGCTACTACTTTTCGGGGACACTAATCAAATCAACCGCAATCAAATCAAGTCAAATCAAATCAACTGTTGCTTTCTGAGGAGAGGGGAAAACCAGAGTGCCTGGAGAAAAACCTCTTGGAGCAGAGTAGAGAACCAACAAACTCAACCCACTTATGATGCCGGGCCCGAGAATTGAACCCGGGATTTTTTGTGGAAGGAGAGTGCTCCCACCACTGCGCCATCCTCACACCATGAGGTTAAGCACATGTTAATGGCAACAGAAAATTGCAGACATGGGTAAATGGTTACTAATTTTACCTACAACTAAACATGAAAACAGTGAATCATATATATTTTCATAAAAGTAAAATACTGTACTTCATCTTCACACTGAACAAGGCACACAACAACACTGTGAACAAAACAAATGATACAAAAAATGTTTGTCTGGTCACTTTTGCCATTGGTTGCAAATCTAAAAACCCTTTACTACTGTTTATGTACAATGTATGTTTAAGAGTAGTTTTCCTTTGGGGTTACATTGCAATTGCTTTTGCCGCAACTATGTCCTGGGCTGGCTAAATGGAAACTGCTCTATTGACTTACTTGCTGCTTCCCTCAGGTACTTCATAAACTTTGCGTAGACAGCATTTTCAAATGTCCTGCTGTTGGACCCTTCCTCACTGAATTCTGCTTTCAGAAGGTTTGTCACATTCTTTACAGTCAAAGGCTGTGAAGGCCCAGGTCGTAACAGGTGGAGGAACATTGGAAGCTTGCATCCAATCTACAAAGGGAAGATAAATGTACCAATATTAATCAAGTACACGTCTAGGAAAAGTATGGCTCTAAATCTTTTCATGTTGTTACACAAATCAAAAAAACAAAAAAAGGTGTTTCTCATGAAGAAAACAACAACAACAAGACTGGAATGCAGGCTATTTGTTTTAAGGATGAGCAAGCCAAAGTTCTCCCATCTCAACGCGGCAGGCATAACGCAAAGTTGGGGACAAGGGCCTCCTTAACTAAGAACTACATGTATACTGGTGCTCTTGTTAACATATTCAATGGTAAACATAAGTGACCCTTACTTGGTATATTCCAACCTCCTTGAATCCATTCTGAAGTGCTTTCAGACAAGGTTCCAATGGTGTAATTCTGCTAAAGATAGCCTGTAACATCTCCTCAGTCAAAAATGTGGGCAGTTTCCCATTCTGAATGATGCTAAGGCCTAAAGAAGGCAAGTCAATAAATGATTATTATCACAAAGAATCAATACACATGAAGCTTTTTGATTCACAGAATTCAATTGGCTCATCAGCTGGATTTGCAGCATACGCTATAAGTACAATAATAATTTCATCGCTTACAGTATGTTGCACTTTTTCTGTGAAAAGAATCACTAGTACATTATAGTTAGCACAATAAATTCTTACAACTCACAAGTTGCAGATAAAACTACTGACTAATCTTAAGAACTAAAATTACATTGTATTTATACAAAACAAAAAAAAATTGGTTACAGTACTTACCAAAAATAATCCCAATTGTTTTGTAATCATGCTGCATGAGCTCTCTAAGGCCCTTATCAAAGTAGTTGCTCTTTATTCCATTAAGTGCCAAAGAGAAGAACTCTTTTCGTGGGCCACCATAGTCCTGAGCCTCCTAAATATGGAAAACCACAACTATTAGTTTATATAAATGTGAAAGAGACTAGTGACAGTCTGCATGTAGGTAGAAAAGGACTTATGTTATTTTGTGCAAATCAAGAATTCTTTTGAAACCATACATGTAAACAAATATGTGTAAAATATATTGACAACCTCGCACCTTAAAGAGACTGTTGCAACATGTAAATAAATTTATTGGCAGATAATTAACAATTATTCACCGAAGTGGAGGTGAGGTGAATAGTGGTGGATATTTACCGAACCGCGAAGCAGAGAGGTAAATATCCACCACTATTCACCGACACGTGCACTTTGGTGAATAATTGTTTTAGTATACATACCACACAAGCTGAATAACTAGCGGCCAAAAGAGTAACTTTACTTGTGACAATGTACCAACAAAAGCCATTTTGTTTTTCTTCCGCTGCTCGGAGGTGAATAGTACTTGGCTAATCACCTCCGAGCTACCAATCAGTGTGTGCGAAAAGTACTATTCGCTTGTGTGGTATTGAACGCAGACTGCATTAAGTCATTTCCTTCTTCATCAGATTCTTGGGATCCATCCCGACAGTCCCACAGGTGTTTTCGCAGTTCTCGAATAAGAATTTGCTTGTGACAAATGTGGCACTCCTCTTTCAAAGAAGAACTTTCACTCATTTGACTAGGTTTAGTTTACAATGATTTCTGAATAGGAACAATGTATATTTTACCTTGACCCCCACCTAAGTTAGCTCGGAGATCTCTAGCACTCCAACAGCAATCAATACGTCGTATATCTCTGCAGTTTGGGGAGCTCTGCATTAACTCGAACCCTCCACATGAACGCAGGGCGGCAAAGCCAACAGTGTTTCCGTCGCTGTCTTTCATATCAGACGTAATCTTCTCTTTGACAGTATCTTCGTCATCATTAGGATCAAGCTTGATCTTTTTCAAACCAAGACCGGCCTTGAACAGCATTTGCTTCTCAAGAGAGGAAGGTGTCTTGAAAGAATACTTGTCCGCTAGACAAATAAACTGGAAGGACCATTGTTTCTTTGACTGGGGGCAAGCAGACTTTCGTTTTCTTCCTCTTCCACTAGAACTACTGCGATTTGGTTGAAACAAATGATTTCTCTCCTCCCTTACTCGTTCTCGATAGTTTTTCCTCTCATCATCGCTCTCATTTTTGTTTTTTTCCAAGGATTTTGTGCAAAGTTCTCGGAGCCGTATGCGATCGCAGATCGTCGACACTCCGAGGGAAGCCAAGTTACCATCTGATAAACAAGCCACAACTTCTGGTTCTACTCGCTCTGCTTCGAATGTTTCTTTCAGAATACCTAGCCCTAACTCATTTAAGATTGCTTCCATGTTTGAAGCAATCAATCCAAAGACGACAAATGCACAAGGGGCTTCAATATGGCGGGAACTTGAACTATAATTTTATGCTTGATACCCAGTCCTCCATGCGTAGTGGGCCTCGTTACAAATTCAGCGAGAACGAGGTCCCGTGAGTATAACGAAAAAAGCACCGCGTATAATGAGTTAGCCACCGCACATAATAAGAAAAGCACCGCGTATAACGGGAAAAAGGCCCTGCAAGAAGATAGCACTGCGTATAACGACTTAACTTCCGTGCATAAAGGAAAAAGCACCGCGTATAATAAATCAGCCACCGCGCATAATGAAAAAAGCACCGCGTATAATGAAAATAGTACCGCGTAGAATGCAGTAAACACCGCATATAAAGAAAAAAGCACCCTGTATAATACAACATGCACCTCATATAATAAAAAAGCCACCGCATATAACGGACTAGGTACCGAATATAATTAATAAGGCACTGCGTATAATGATGTAACCACCGCATATAATGAAGAAACCACCATAAATAATGAAAATAAATATCATAAGGCAGGTATGGCGTTCCATACGACGCCATTGTTTACACTCCTTGAAATGTCATCCTTGGCGCGTTTAACCAATAATAAAAGGCCATCTAATTCAAATCAATCAAAAACTACCTACCATATCCAAATTAGTACGTGACGTCACCGGAATTCAGACGTCTCTCACCCGCGCCCCACTCGGGGTAAAGGGAAGAGACGGCTGAAATTCAGTAGCGCTGGGTAGAGGTGTGTGCTGGGAAATTAGGGAAGGGAAAGCCAGACTTGAGCCTGCAATGCTGAATAGGTTTCAGCGGGATTACCCATTGAGGTGTGTTTGCGTGCCATACCAGCATACCCTAGTACACCGTCGAAAAAAATTATACGTTGTGTCGGTTTCTGTCTTTATGTTCTTTCTTTTTTCTCGTCATACCACCCATTTTGTTTTCATCATCATTAAAATGCAATTCGCGAATGCGGATATAGGCAACTGGTGTTCTTTACTATTTTTAATTTTTATTTTTTTTACTCACAACTTTTACCCACACCCACACCCAGACCCACGACTTTCACCCACGACACACGACACACGACAGTTAGTCATACTCGATACTTTCACTAATGAGAACATTTCACCTACTACTGTAATCAACAAAGAATTTTTCACCCAAACCGTGCGTGATAACACAAACAATAGATCGCGATGATAACTGGAATATGTTACTATATAAAGAAGCTTACCATATCAAGCGTTTACCACCATTTCTGAACAATGGCTTAAAAGCCAGTAGGGAACTCCGCCTATTCTCTTGACGGTTTTGTTTCTTTGTTTTTTCATTTTCACCTGGTTATACTGTTGTACAATCTCGCAGTATTTAAATTTCTGCTACCTGTATCCCGCATTAGTCCGAAGAAGATATAGATTTATATCGAAATATTACAAGCACATAACATCGATTCCTTGCATTTGTTGTCTATCAAGTTTAGACACAATGCAATTACTCGGTATAGCATTTATTCTTTATTTTGAAACCACTTTGCTGAAATTGCCTCTAAATGAGGGTAAAATTCAAGGAAGTACACAGTGGTATAACTTTTTTTACGCAGCAACGGCCATAGCAAAGGTTGTTTACAGTCAGAAAGTGACGACAAATAGAGATTAGTTTCAATAAAGATGAACAATACTTTGTAGGATGGCTGTTAACACATACACAACTCGATAATTGTAATCACGTGTGAAAAGTGCCAACTGAATCCCAATCACAGGCTCATCCATTTCCCTTATAGAAAGTAATATTTCTTACAACTTCAGTAACTTTTCACAAAATACAACAACATTTACACTCCTGTAATATGCAACCTGCAAACGCGCCCCTCCCCAACTTCCTGGCTTAGTAAATGCTTAATCCATTTTGTAAGAAACTTTACGCGCATTTTTCTCAAAAGTCTACTTTTGTACCAATTGACTTCATGAGGAACATTCTACGTTGGAGAGTATTAAAGAGAAATCCCTGAAACTCGGGGTAATCAAACACCAATAGTGTCGTAATGCAACCTGCCAAAATAATCGTAAAATTTGACATCTGTCACGTGGCAAAAGAAAATTTGTCGACTGGGTTTGTTGCAAAAAAAGAGTTATTTCCAGATAAAGCCTGTAAAAAGCACTGAAAACAGCAGTTAGCTGTCAAAACTTTGGTCCACTGGACAGAACGAAACAGAAACTTGGAAGATGCGCTTGTTTGAAAGTCAAATCTTGTTTTATCAAAGAGCAGGGACGGCTGGTGTCAATGCTATCAATGCTTTAAATTAGAGCTTCAAAAGGGTGTGCCTGGTTGCCATAGCAACCCTTTTGAGTCAAACGTAAAAAATTTATGTTTTCTTCATGAGGGCAATCGCACACAATTGGTCGTTCTTTACCATATTTAAACACGCAAACTATATTGGTTTCCTTCAGCCTATCGAGCCACCTTAAAGACCGAGACGAATCCAACAACAAACAGGGAGCTGTTTACAAGATCAAATACTCCGACTGCCAGGCTTCCTAAATTGGTGAGACTGGCAGAAACCTTAACACGAGACTGACTGAACACAAACGAGCCACGAGAAATGGTGATGTCAACAATCACATTGCTGTGCATCATCAACTGACAAACCACAACATTGTCTGGGACTCTGCTCGATGCTTGACCTACAGTACAAACTCTGGAAAGCTGGTACACTAACTTAGAACAAACGCCTCTTAACAGATGTCAACAACTACCAGCACCTTATAAACGACTTATCCGCGACGAAACGAAACCGACAAACGGACTTCTCACAAACCGAATTAATTTTGACTAACAATAGACGGACTCTAACAGACCAATTTGACTAACAAAAGACGGATCGAAACCGACCAATGACTGATGGCAAACTTTACACGAGTCTTTCAGCCAATAGACCTTTATCACGCAATGCTGAAACAAAAGATTTTGCACGTCTAACCTCTCATTCAGTGCGAGGCTAGACGTGCAAAAACAAAGCTTTTTGTTCTCCTGGGACTCAAAATGGCCGCCGTGTGATAAAGGTCTATTCCATCATGGCTTAACTGACCAATCACTATCAACGGACCAGACTTATAACATCATCGACTGACAAACACTATTCACTTGACTCTGATGACTTCCGCTCAGGTTGTCGAAACGTCAGTCGCCAACAACAGTTCTTTTTAGAACTACACTCACCCGGACGATCACAGAATACGAACTAGTAATAGCAATAGCAATAGCAATAGCAACGCGACCCGCGACCCGTAAACTTAACAGCAAAATACTTACGCTTAAAAAGACTGACGCTATTGACACTCAACGCTACTATCGACTGAGCTGCTCTGTACTACAACCACCTAAACTTTACACACTACCGAAACTGCACAAACCTGGTATACCTATGCGACCTATAGTCTCATTTTGTTGGTCCCCTACGTATCAACTGTCTAAGTATTTGACGAACATACTGCAACCACTAACTGAGAAAGCAAGTAATAGCAATAGCAATAGCAATAGCAATAGTAATAGTAATATAAATAGCAATAGTAATAGCAATAGTTACTTAGAACCCTACTGAGCTAGTATATCTGAGTGTTTAGTGCTGCTACTTCACATTATGTTTACAAAGTGACAACTTCAGTTCACAAGCAGAAAAAGAAAATTATTATTATTAATAGTTTTTTTAACGATTGTGTGACATGTCATAGCTTCCCGCGACTGCGTGTCGTCTTGCACTATGCGGGGAAGAATGTAACGCGGTCCCCTCACAACCCCTGCGTACGGAGGCTAGACCCGTCACAGACAATTTCGTATTGACTGCGTGACCAATATCACGCACACGCCGAGTGCGAAATATCGGACGATAAAATTGAATTTATCGCGCGAAAAATTAAGTTATCGCGCGATAAAGCAAAATTTATTACGCGATATTTTACTTCTATCGCGCGAGAAAATAAATTGTGGCATGTCTTCTATGGGTCAAGGTAGATAGCTTTGCAAATTAAACAAGTAATCTGTCACCTCGCTACAGGATAGCTCTTACACTTAGCAAAGGATAATGAAAGCAGGCCATGCCTTAATAGCCGAATTACAAAAATACATACAAACTGAAATTAATTAATAAAGTAAAAGGAAAAGAGACGGTATTGAATAACAACAAGAAAAACCGTTACATTGACCCCCCCCCCCTTCCTATTCTGTTTCGAAAGTCAAACATCAAATTAGCTATAGATTCATAACAAAAAAAATTTAGCGGTAAGATATGAGCGTCAACAAATAAAGGAATTGCATGCTTGTTATAATCAGAAAAGTAAATACAGCGAAGAGCTCGTTTCTGTAACTTTAGGAGCTTTTCAAGCTAAGATTAACAAGCCTGACCCCTTCCTATAAGACTGTATGTTAAGTAAGGAGCTTTAAGAGCTTGGTATATGTTTAAGAGGGTATGCATTGGCAGAAAGTGTCGTAATTTTGCGATTAATATTACGGTTCTGCTTACTTTTATAATTAGGTGGTCAATATGATGTTTCCAGGACGAATTTTTGTCAATTAATTAGTACTGATTGCACTATTTTAACTGATGTAGGCGAGCTCTGAAATTCGAATAATATAGTTTCATATGGACTTTAATACAGGTCTGTTTCGTAGACCAACAAGGAGTTGGTCCACTCATCACTTAAATTCCATATACACTGTAGCATCGCTAGGGTTTATATACATCAG
>JAEMPF020017145.1:0-10028 GCA_022496165.2 Catalaphyllia jardinei | reverse complement strand
TCTTAAAAACATAACTCTTCTTATAAAACGTTCAACGGGACTTATTGCTGTCGTCCAAAAGGTATATCGTGACCAGAGAAGGTTTGCTTGGTCCTATGACAGTTAGGAGAAATAGTCCGTTATGGTTGACTGCCTCCTTGCCAATAGAGACTTCAGTCGCATGTCTACTAAGACATCATTGACCTTGGTAATTGCCTGGACTAGCGGCTCGTTTCCTTGCCAGTCAGAAAATGCCGCTAGCTTCCCAACAAGTTCCAGCGCCTGTTCCGCAGATGTAATTTCCGGAAGTTGCAGGGGCTGGTCATATTCCTCATCATCGTCGATTATCTCATACACCTGCTCTTTGTTGATAGACGCAGCGATTATTTCTTGTCGTACAGTATCTCTCCAGTTTGGAAGTGTGGTATCCACTGGTGGCTCAAAGACCTCAGCTTCGTCATCGAACGCTGACATGTCTAGTCCTGGGGAAATATGGCTTAGCAATCCATCAATTCTTCTCCCTCGAACGGGTCGTCATCTTCTTCAGCATTGAGATTTTCAACAGGATACATCCCAACTTTCTTGAAGCATTTGGAGACGACTGCAGCTGGAACCTCTTCCCAGGCTCTGACCACCCATCGTACAGCCATCAGCAAATTAACGGACTTGACAATCTCACTCGCAGTTTTCTCTCCATCCATTTGGCCAGCAACATATCGCAATAGCTTCCGCCTGTAGTACGTTTTCCAAGTTTTGATGATTCCTGCGTGAAGAGGCTGTGTGCGTGACGTGGTGTTTTTCGGCAGGAACTCAATTCGGATGTTGGAAAACTTGCCTTTTAGGGAGGGAGGATGACAGGGAGCATTGTCAAGAAAGAGTATGATGTTACGATTTTCCCGCTTCATCTTGCTGTTTAACTTGGATATCACATTTTCAGTTATGTCAGTTTTCATCCATGCCTTTGCGTTGCTGAAATACTGAGCGCCACACGGGCGCGAAATATCTACAAGGTTTGCAAAACAACGGGGCTTCTTGCTACTTCCGATAAGAACAACACTATCCTTTCTTCTGTCGGCGCTCACAAAGAAAGCGACAGTGATCCTTTGCTTGGCGTTCTTTCCTGCACGACATCGCTTTCCCTTCTCTGAGAGAGACTTGCTTGGAAGTGCTCTCTAAAATGCCCCAGTTTCGTCTTCGTTCCATATATCGGCAGCTGCATATCCCTTGGTCAATTCTTTTACATGTTCACTCCAACTTTCTACCGTGTCTTTGCTAACATCCCCTTCCTCGCCAGCGATATTGAATTGCACAATGTTGTGCCGTTGCTTCCACTTAGAAAACCAGCCTTCTGTTCCTTTAAAAGTTGTCACGCCGAGTTGTTTGGCAATCAACCTGGCTTCTTCTTTGAGTAAAGGCCCATCCACTGGGATGTTTGCTGCTGTAGCCTTGACATACCAATCCCACAGTATGCGGTTTATCTCTTCATACTTTTCGAAGTTGTTTCGTTTGATCGTGGAGCTGCCATTGGACATCCATTCATCCATAATTTTCTCTTTATCAGCAATGATCTTTGCTATTTGAGTTTTCCTGCAAGCGAACCTCTTCGCCAGCTGCCTGATGCTTTGCTTTTCATCTTGTGAGGCACGGATCACTTGTACTTTCTCACTTAGGGGTAAACTCTTGCGGCTCTGACCATCGTTTGTAGCCTGTCTTGCTTTCTTTTTCGCCTTACTCGAGCTGCTTGCTGTTTCCACTTGAGGACTCCCCTGTATTTGATTCACTTGCTGCTCTGGACGATTGACTGGCTCCTCTTCTTTGAATTCTTCATCTCCGATCAGGTTTTCAGCAGCAATTCTCTTGTCGAAACAGGGCAAACACCAGGCAACAGCAACACCTGTCTTCCAACCTGGATTTTCCTCGTCCGCCCACACCAAACAATCACTTGACTTATTACAAACTGGCCTTTCGCACGTTAAACAAATATATTTTGTAACGTTCGCACAGTTACTACAGCACGACATATTCACAGTAACCTACACGTGTATATGCACTGAATATGCACTGAATATGGCAGAATATTGTAATCTGTCAAAATGACACGAAGCAGAGTACTGTATACAGTTAGTATCCACGACTACAAACTACAGTAATAGAGATACTGTATTTCAATCAACACGATAAAGCAAACGAATTTTTATGGTAGAATTGATACTGCATTCGTATTTTTAAATGATGTTAGCTTTCTGTAAGAGTTCTGGAAAATTTTTACACCTCTTACCGACAGTTAAACAGGCTAAAAGTACCGACGTCAAGATTTTAGGAAATTAAAATGAGCTGCCCACACACGTACAAACACTAAATTTACTTTCATTGAAAAAAGAACTCGATGACAAGCAACAACAGTAAACACACGCTGTGAAAAGAGCTTTTACTGTACTGTATTCAAAAGTAAGACCTCGCTTTACGGACCCCATTTTGCTGTGATCTCTTGACTATAGCTGTATAAAGCGATGGCAAACAGGATGACAGAATCATACGTAATGGTTGAGTCCTACATTCGTGGTTATCATGTATACAAAGATGCGGCTGGCTGGGATCCACAACTAAATGAGGAAAGGGCCCTTAAACGCGAGCCAAAGAACATCAAGGACGTGAATGCGGTTGCTGTAGTAAGGCCTAATTTAGAAGATTGCAGTCCTGAAACCACAGCCAAGGAACACGCTAACACAGTGTCTGGATTCGATGAGATACTTGGTCACATTCCTTTGAGGATGGCTGAATTTGTCACCAAGTTTTTAAAGCGCGGAACAAACAAAGGGAAAGCCATCATAACAGGTAAACCTGTCAACAGAGGAGCTGGGTACGGCATGGAAATTCCTTGTAAATACGTTTTTTATGGTGATGTTGAAACATCTGTACCGTAGCTCAAGTCCAAGCTTGATTATCTGGGATACAGTGTTTGGTACAATCAGTCATTGAGAACAGAAACAAGAAGTAAAGTAGACCATGACGAACGTGGCCATAACTAGCCCCTTCACAGACGTTTATCCGTGAACAGGCTAGGCCATAATTAACGTGACACTACAAATGTTTCATCGGACTCTTGTTAATGTCAAACGAATGGACAGCTTGCTTTGCCGCGGACAAATTGAAATTTGTAAAAAGCGATCCCCGCTGTTCTGTTGCTCTGTTAAAGGTCATATTTTTGTTGATTTATTGCAAATTAAAGACAAATTTCATGGCCAATAGTCAATTACGTACATGGTGTGTCCGCTTACGAGAGAGCGTAAACAAAAGAAAAATCCAATTTTCATTTTCAAAAGTGTCCGCGTCTGCATACGAGAGAGTGTCCGTTTACGGGAATGTGTAAATAGAAAGTTTGACTGGGAGGTAAAAACGGGGATTTAAAAAGCCGTCCGTAAGTAGAGCTGTCCGCTTACGAGAGTGTCTGTTAGCGGAGAGTTGACTGTAGTCTAAACAAGGAGAAATTATTCATTCAAAGTATTTTCCCGTTCTCAGAGGAGTTTTGCCATTTCGCTCTTTGTTTTTCCGCTGACCAAACATAAGACAACCTTGTCCCAGTTTTCTTGGTGGGCTGTACTTTTGATGTCACTGATTGAATATTTGGTCAACAGCAGCTGGCTATGCTGAATTATGCATGTGGTTTTAACCAATCAGAAATGGGGAAATACATGTATTTTGATTGAATAATAAGTAACAACTATTCAATGAGGCTGAGTGGGATATGAAGGATTCTGCAGATCAAGGAGGGTGTTATCCACAGAGGCCAAAGGCCGTAGTGGATAACACCCTCCGAGATCTGCAGAATTCTTCATATCCTATAAAAGCCAAATTCAATAATTGCTTTATCATTCAAAATATTTCCCCGTTTTTAAAAGAGTTTCGCCAATTTGCTCTTGGATTTTGCACACACCAAACATAAGACAACCTTGCCCCCAGGTTTTCTCGGTCAACAGTTTGATGTCATTTTGATGTCATTGGTTCAATAATTTGCAGTAGGGTGTACTTTTGACATCTTTGATTCAATATTCGGTCAACAGCAGCATCTTTTTGGGTGTTTTTGTGTGTATCTCAGGCTCTATTAGGATGGTCATTCTGATCTAGGCATCATTGGAAAGATCTTTTCCTCCTGCAGACGTTAAGCATAGATGATGCCAATTTTGGTCAAAAGTGATGACGTCAGAAGTTGAAGAAAGGCCAAGGCTTATCA
Organism: Catalaphyllia jardinei; assembly: GCA_022496165.2. Classification (NCBI taxonomy): domain Eukaryota; kingdom Metazoa; phylum Cnidaria; class Anthozoa; order Scleractinia; family Caryophylliidae; genus Catalaphyllia; species Catalaphyllia jardinei. The sequence continues at coordinate 5,818 of JAEMPF020017145.1, read as the reverse complement.
TGGGCAATTTTCTAAAAAATTCTTACAGTTATTAAAGCTCAAATAAAATTTTCACTTCAGTTTTCAGATGTCTCTTATTGATCATGAATTTCATTATAACATTGCCAAAAAAGCTGTTGATCCACGAGGCAATATCCAAGTGGATCCGCAGACTACTTTGACAGCACGCCAGGTCAGCTGTCTCCAAAACGTGTTCATTTAGCTACTGCGATTCAAACATTAGCGAACAGCGGTTTTGCCCAAAACAATATGGCGGCGAGGATAGCTCACTTTACGCGAGATCAAGTTGTTGAATAAGTTTGCGCTGAGAGTGAAATAAATGTAGAAAATGAAGATCTACGACTTAGTTTAGAGGACGTTTTGAAGCTTTCTCAAGACAATTTTCGTCATTTAAGTTCTATAGCGAATTTTTCCGATTTTCGTGAGGAAGCTCGTGGTCAACTACTTAGTGTGTACCACTGCTATGAAGAAGGTGTTCACGGAATAGACAAAGCCTTGCTGTCGTCCCTTCCAGTATGGCCCATGATTTCATCTGAAATTATACTTTGGTTAAATGGACTAAAAAGACGTATGTCAGCGAAGCCGAAGGCAAGAAATCCTTGGACAATAGAGCTGAGTCGAGACCTTCCTGAGGAATTATTCAACAGTTTAAGGAAGGCAATCCAAGGGGCAGTGTCAGCGTTTGGAGTGTCAGTGGAGAATATGGTGATAAAGTATAATAATAAAAATCGTCTCCTCCGTGACTTTTCAAAGTTTTCAAGTATGCCTCGAAGTGAAGTTTCCGACAAGCTAAAAAAAACTTTTGGTGGAAAGCGCAAAGGCTTTAAAGCAGAGGTGATTGCTAACAGGAAAAAGCCTTTTGTGATAGCTTATAATGGCAAGCGAAAGCGTATTGCTCTTTCTTGCAGTTATGGTTGCTGGAACGAGTTTGGTTATGGTTTTCATTAGTCAGTAAAGTTTTCATAACTGTCTTTTCTTTCAGTTTTATTTTTAAACATTGGAACTATTTCAAATAGAAATCTTTTATTTGTCTCTCTGCCCGAGAGTGACAATACAGTACAATAAAATACAATACAATCAAAAAATAGTACCTAAGGAAAAACATAAGGAAACGACGACATTTCCTACTTAATATAATTTATACCATCTAACTATGACATAAATGAGATAAAATACGATGAAATACCACAATTTAAAAGTAAAAGACTGTAAATTCTCCTCACTTGTCTTATACCAAGAACAAGTCTTCAATTGTTGTTAGTTCTTGTTTTGTTAAGTTGCTTGCTTTTTCAATAGTGTAAGAATTTATGGTCATGCAAACAAAACTACTTTTGCTATCGCTGTTAACATTCTCTTGAAGCAAACTCTCCACACAAATCAGGCTTTTTTATCCACAAATTGTTAGGAGAATTTACATGCCTGTTACTTCTGGGGCTGAAAGGCTACATGTATGTACAGATTATGTTATGTTGTATACAACTACCATGCTGCACTGTAAGGAACTTAGCATTCATCTAAATTGACCTCTGCACCATCTTATACTCCCTAAACTAAGGCTTATCCTGCAACAATGTTTCCTTGTTTTATATATCATGAACAAGTTTCAGAAGGTGATCACAACAAAACAACAGCTCTGATTTGCAAATCAGGCTTTTTATCCACAAATTGTTCCAAGAATTTACATGCCTGTTACCTCTGGGGCTGAAAGGCTACATGTATGTAAAGCTGATATTATATTAATTATGTTATGTTGTATAGAACTACCATAGTGCACTGTAAGGAACATAGCATTCATGCAAATCTACCTCTGCACCATCTTATACTCCATAAACTCAGGCTAATCCTGCAACAATTTTTCCTTGTTTTATACTATCATGAATGAGTTTCATGAGGTGATCACTACAAAAACAACAGCTCTGATCTGCAGGATCAGCTTTGTGTAATCCACAGTAGCAATAGCTGCTGTCATTAAAGACCCTTTGAGGAATGTAAACATCCTTACTTGGAGTGTAAGAACAAGGTTCATGATGTTGTTCTGGTAACCAAACTAGCATGATAAACTCATGCCTGAAGATTTCAGCCCAACGATGTTGGTAGGTAGTGTTAGCACTCAACTTTTGCAAAGCTATATGCTTGGCTTCTCTACCTTCCATTGTCACAGTGAAAAGCCCTTGTCCATATTTAATATAGACATGTCTGGCATGAGTGGGCACAACATGGCCGATAGTCCATATAGTGGGATTTACTGAGGTAGGCAACAATAGTGCATTGGCACGGTAGTACTCTTGTGCTAAAGACTGAAGTTGCTCAAGATGAGTTTCTTCCACTTCAAATCTATTCCTGGCTTGCACTCACGTGACTTCCGGTACAACTTGCCATTTTCATCCACCATGTTGGGGTTCCAAAACCAATATGGCGGCCAATGTGTTGACCACGTAGTCACCAACTTTCTCTAATTCCGCCGCCTCAAAATGCCTATGTGCCTGATCGTTGGCTGTTCTAGAAAGACTGGTCGAGGTAAGGGAGTCTGCTTGTATTGAGTGCCCGCTATTATTACAAATCAAGGCCCAGAAGTTGAGGAATTAAGTATCGAGCGACAGCGATTGTGGATCTCTGCAATAAGCCGTGCTGATCTTACGGATAAAATCTTGAACAGCGATAAAGTTTGCGACCAACATTTCCATTCTGGAACTGCAGCTCCTTTGTGGGATCGTGTCACGTTGTGAAGGCACTAAATCACAGCATTGGCTTTAGACAAACAAGAGAAGTTTTAATAATGGTGAGTTCACAGCATCTAGTACAACAGCGACCCATGAGGCTCAGGTCACATGACTGGCTGATCACATGATTATGGTCACGCATCACGCTTGTCACGTCACATCCCTTTCCCTTACAACCTAGCGCAAACAGCAACAACAAGGTCCCAAAAAAAAATTAAACAACAGCAACAAAAAAAAGAACAATTAGAAATCAATGCTCAAGTGTTCAACAATACTGTCCAATACTCAATAACTATTTTCAAGTCAATGTTCAAGTGTTCAACATAAGTCATAATCTTCAAGCCAGGTAGGGGGACGTCTGGCTCTCTCAGAACGTCTGGGCTGGAAAGCTGGGATGGTCTCTGCACTGTCTGGGACAGATTGCGTTGGGGAGATTGCATCATTCACCTCAATCTCGGGGGCCTGGGTGTCGGTATTCTCTGGCAGAAACTCTGGTACAGCTGGAGGTTTGCTTTCATTCTCAGCCTGATGAGGCTCAGTGGGGTTACTTGGTACCGGTGGCGACTCCAAAGTAGACCGGACCTGGCGGCGGTTTCTGCGGTAGCGCTGTCCTTCCACTTCAACTTCGTATGACCGTCGGCCCAAAGGGCGTATGCAGTGGCCTAGGCTCTATTTCTTCTCCCCAGGTAGCTTCATACGGATGGCATCCCCTGCTTCCAAGGGGGCGAGGTTCTTGATGCCTCTGTTGTACTGCTTGCACTGCAATCTTTTTCTAGCGGCAAGGTCATGTGCTGTGGCCTTAGTGTCACTGTTTGGCTGGAGGAGTGTTTCGGCTGTTGGCAGCAAAGTGCGAGTGCGTCGACCCATTAGCCTTTGAACTGGTGAGGTACTGAACCCTTCACTTGGGGTGTTACGCCAATCGAGGATTGCTAATAGTGGGTCTTTCTTGTCTTCCTTGGCTTTCACGAGCAGCCCTTTGCAGGGTTTTTCCTTTCACAGCATTTTCCACCTTTCCATTTGACTGTGGATATCTTGGACTAGACGTTCGGTGCTCAAAATGCCACAGAGAGGAGAAATTATTGAACTCCTGGTTGTTGAATTCTGAGCCATTATCGGTAATCAGGACTTCTGGAATACCATGATGAGCGAATTGCACCCTGAGTTGAGTAAAAACAGATTGTGCTGTCTTCCTGTGGATCTCTACTACTTCAAAGAAATTGGACCAGTAATCCACCATGATCAGGAATGTCTGCTGTCCAAGAACAAACAGATCTGCACCAATTTTCTGCCAAGGGCGTGAGGGTAGCTCCTGTGGCTGAAGCTCCTCCCTGGCCTGTTCCGGGCGGTATGTTTGGCAGATCGTACAACGAGAAACAAAGTCTCTGATTTCTGCACTCATTCGTGGCCAATACAATATTTCCCGAGCACGGCAAACACATCCTCCAATACCGATGTGGCTGCTGTGGAGCTGACTTAACATGTCCTTACGAAGGGACAGGGGCACTACAAGCTGTTCACCACGGAACACTAGACCTTGCGACTCTACAAGCTCACCTTGCTCGTCATAATATGGCTGAACAGCAGGGGGGCACTTTTTCTTGTCAGGCCAGCCTTGCTTGATCACATGGATTAGCTCCTGGATATCAGCATCTTAAGCGACACGCTGCCGGAAAACATCTCGTTTTGCAGGTTTGACTCGAATGTACTCTTCATGATTCACCATCTCGAGTGCACGAACCTCACAACAATCAGTTTGTGCCCCATCAGTGGTCATCAGATACGCACGACTCAAGGCATCTGCAATGTGCATAAGGGAACCTTTCTTGTATTGAACTTCCAGGTTGTACTTTTGCAGGGCCAGACGCATTCGCTGCAGGCGCTTGGGTGACTTGTGAATTGCCTTTTGGAAAACAGGCTTGAGTGGCTCATGGTCAGTCTCGACAGTGACTTTGTTTCGCCCATAGAGGTACTGGTCAAACTTGCCACATGCCCAAGTGATGGCAAGTAGCTCTTTCTCGATCTGTGCATATCGAGACTCAGTGTCTGTGAGGGCACGGGAAGCATAACAGACCGGCTGACCGTCTTGCAGCAACACTGCTCCTAAGCCAGACTGGCTTGCGTCGCACTGTACAGTGACTGGCTTGCTCACATCATAATAGCGGAGGATAGGTGCCTCTGTCAGAAATTTCTTGATTGTGTTCATGGCAATAGAGTGCTGATCTAACCACTGGAACTCCACATTCTTGTCCTCCAGACGTCTAAGTGGTTCTGTCATCTCTGATAGGTGGGGCATAAACTTTGCCAGGTATGTCACCATCCCCAGGAATCGCTTCAATGCACTGACATCTTCCGGTTCAGGCATCTGCAATATGGCCTGAATTTTCTCGGGGTCGGGCATTAGACCCTGAGACGTGAGGAGGTGACCCATGAATTTCACACTTAGCTGGTGCCGTTTAACCTTTGCACGATTCAACTTCAAGATCCACAAACGGCATTTCTCTAAAAAGGCACGCTCATTTCTTTCAAGGCTCTGGTTTACCTCATGGTCAGTACTGCCAAATCCAGCAATCAGGAAGTCGTCTGCAATCACTTCCACTCCTTCCAGGTCTTTGACAAACTCATGCATTGTACGTTGCCAGACTTCTGGTGCTGAAGAGATGCCAAATGGCATCCTCTTCCATCGGTAACGCCCAAATGGCGTATTGAAGGTGGTCTTATAGCTAGACTCAGTGTCAAGACGCTTCTGCCAAAAGCCGTCCTTGGCATCTACGACAGTGAACTTCTTTGCTTGCGACAGGCGGGTCGCGACCTCCTCCACTGTTGGCATTTGGTAGTGCTCTTGATGGATGGCCTTGTTCAAATCACGCGGGTCAAGACATGCGCAACTTGTGTGGCTTGACAATAACCAACATACTGGAAACCCACTCAGTTGGTTCGGTTACAGGTGCAAGAATACCACTGGCTACCATCTCATCAGCTACTGGCACACGGCGAGGTGGATGTACTACAGGTAGGACAGTGTCATCAGTGACAATGTGGTACTCGCCTGGGAGGTCACCCAAGCCTCTAAAGACATCTTTGTATTCCTCTAGAAGGTC
>JAEMPF020004220.1:29901-37401 GCA_022496165.2 Catalaphyllia jardinei | reverse complement strand
GTGTAGTTCAATATCCAAATAATTCGTCACAGATGGACTCAGATATCAATTAGAGATTCTGGCACCGCAAAAATACATGTATATGTATATATAACAAATAAAGAACAGTGACGAGTAGCCCTTGCTGATTCATCAGTTGCTGTTATAATCTCACTGCCTTCACTCTCGCGATCGGGAAAACAATATTTTTTGATCCTTCCTAAACTTCTTGGAGAAACGGTTGAATATTTACCAATTTGCAGAGTCTATACGATGAATAAAGCATACAATATCGACTTCTAAGGGTTTTCTTGTTGAAATCATCACAGCAATTTGATGTGCACTCGACGACGGTGTTGGTACGAATGAGCTGTTTTCCCATTACGACCAGCATGATTAGCGATCATAGGCCGCACACCACCTGACCTGAAGCTAAAAGTATTACACAATAAACCTGTATTGTATTGTATTGTATGTCTTTCCTTACCGTCTTTGTCAGTACTTTTTATTACAGTGTCACTTTTTAAGAACATATTAATACTAATGTAATTACATACTCCAGGTGGAAATGTTAATTCTCTAAAAGTACTGCCGTTATCTGAGCTGTATTTTATTAATTGCTTGTAATTTGGATTGATGTTAAACCAAGTAAACGAAATATTGATGATTCTGTTTAAACCAACCACATGCACATAATTACTGTCTATAACAATATACGAGCAACAATTTCTGTATTGCGATTGGTTAAGAGCATTTCAATTAATCCCAAATCAGTGCAAAAAAGTGAAATTGTTTGCACAAAAGAGCAAGGGGGACTTTTGTCTGATTGGTTAAATTGTTACCCTAGTTCTCAGACTCTTTATGAGCGCGGGCTCTTACTTGGTGTAGATGACACAGCTGACGTACAACAATAAAGGACAAAAGGACAAAAGAACGAGGAAAACAATGAGTACAATAAGTTTGTGGAGCGGCGTTCTTTTGTAAAGTGTACTGTGTCTTCTACGCGAAGAAGGAGCCCGAAAATCTTAAAAACAAAGATGGTGTCCGAAAGAGCGATTTCATGTTGACTTTGCTTTATTGCTTTTTCTAGAGTTTCAGAAAAATGTGGGAAGTTTTTTAGTTTGTCCTCCTTTTCAGAATGGCAGAAAAATGTTGGGTGATAAAGCTCAAACGTTCTGTAGGTTACCATTCTCGCTTCTACTGGGAAGCAACTGTTTCCCTCGTTGCTTCTTCTGCTTCTTGCTTCCGTTTGTTGGGTGAAAAATGTTCCGCAACAGGTGCCAAAACAAGTTCTTACCGCACTTATGTAACGTTTAGAGAAAAGGTAGTGTGTAGAAAGTGCTGCTGTAAGTTAATTAACAATACTGTAATAGTGAAAAGGAGTTTGTTATATCCGTTTACATTACTGATTCAATACGGGTATCAATCTGTAATAACAAGGTAACCCTAGCTCTCTGGGCACCATCAACATGACATTGCGTGACACCGTTGCCATAAAAAATTGTACAGGAATATAACGTTCGTACAGAATAAGAAAATAAGGGGAAAATAATAACATCGACTTACCTTTTTTGTTGTGTGTATAATTAGTGTTTTCATGGCGTTTGGACACATTTTGGAACGATTCTAGCGCGTTTTAGCTTCTCTGTGTTCCTCTCCATATGTAATTCCGAATTATATATGCAGAGGAATACAGAGAAGCTAAACCTCGCTAGAATCGCTCCGAAACGCCTGAAACCGCCATATAAGCACAAGTTATACACACACTCAACAAAGGTAAGTCGATGTCATTGTTTTTCTCCTTATTTTGAACTATTCTATACGATTGTTATATTCCAATACAAAGCTGTTACGCAATGTCATTGACGGTGCCCAGAGAGCTTGAGCTATCTGTGGTAATAATTGATAATCAAATTTATTAGGCTTCCTAGCTTGTTAACTTTCTAGTTATTTTAGTAAGCCAACACTCTTTTAGTTTTATTTCTATTTCATGCTAATTTAATAAGGGTCAATAAAGTTGTTGTTGTTGTCCTTAAAATTTAATTGATCTTACTAAAAAAATTTCTCTTTCCACTCTTCAATCTTTCTCTGTTTTTATGGACATTTGCAAGATCGGAAAGTTACATCAAAAATAGCATAGAAGCACACATAAAGTGGGGGAAAGCTTTTGAGCTGGTGTACTAACCAATTTCAAGCATCCCTTTGATATAACAATGATTAAAATGATCATTTCCTTATACAACACAATTAGCAGTGACGTATCCAAATTCCAGACCTTAAGCTAAGGAAGGGAGGGGAGGCGGTCTTGATTTACTTGCCCTACTGGCCTTTTTCCCTTCTATCATTTGTTTTTTTTGCCAAAATGGAGGGGCCCTCCCGTAGATACGCCACTGATTAGGACTATTGTGTTTGAAAGTAGAGAAACTCTATGGATAGCACTTTACCCTTCCTTATTTGGATAAACATTTCACACAATATTGCTTGTAGGTACTGTTGTGGCTTTCAAGAATATATATTGTTTGGTTGCTGGTATTTACATGCATTAAGAATGAAAAATGGATGTGATGTAACCCAATAATGTTCAAGTGCAGGTTGATAGATTTATAACACAGCCATTGTGTGAAAAAGATGCCATGCAACAAACTGTCACCATTGTGAATCAAAACAGTTGCCACCGCAATTTTCCCTTTCGTAAACAAGCGGCCATTTTCTCAACACTTGGAAATTGTTTTAACTCTCCACAACTTTTTCTCTCATCGGGCAGAATGGCTAATGTTCTCGTGACATTTATACTTGCAGTTCAAGAAATTCTAGATCTGTTATATTTTGCGTTATTATTCATAAACAGTCAAACAGAACTTAATTCATTGGTTGTTGAGAACGCATGCTATACTCCACAGGGAATATCACACAGCTTGTTATGCCAGAGTAGGTTGGCCGATGCGTAACAAATGCGTTCCTTAATTTCGCTAGGAAATCGCTGTGAAAATCGGATGAAAATCGGAATGAATCGCTATGAAAATCGGATCGCGATCGCTTGAGGTTCTTTCAGGCTATAAAATGATAGCGTGCTCGGTCGACTACATTGTAAAAAGATGCGTCCTTCTTTGAACGCACTCGCCTGATTTTCTTTCGAAATAAAAGGGACCTTAAGCATCGACAACGAAATGCACGACGACGACGTTCGCAACCCAAGGAGGACTGGGTCGAGGGTTTCGTTCTTGGCGGGAAAAAGGAAAGTTAAGCAGTGTGTTGTTTGAGGAGACGACGACGTTTGGTTCTCCGACTAGTTGCTCTCGCTATGGCTTTCAAAAACGTCCGAAATCTGCTTCTAATTAATCACAACGATGGCTTTATCGATGATAATGAATTTTTTTTTCTGTACGACCTCTTTGCATCGAGAAACCTCGACTTTTCGTATGATTCGTACGCGCCTTTTGACCTAGAAGAGCTCGATGAGTCCGAGAGTTTTGCAGATTTTCGCTTTAGAAAACGAGATATACGAATTCTGAAGGAAGTTCTGCAAATCCCTGACATGATTACTTGCAGTCAGGGCTCTGTTTGTGATGGACTAGAAGGTCTCTGTATGCTGTTGAAGCGGCTCATTCCCATGCAGATATGGAGACATGATCCGTAGGTTCGCTAAACCTGTTCCAGTTCTTGGCATCATCACCAATCATATGATTGACTATGTGTATAATGTTCATGGGAATAGAGTACTAAACTGGAGTCATGAGGGCCTTAGCCCTGTCAACCTGCAGACTTACGTTGATGCTGTGACAGCCAGGGGAGCCCCACCGCCCAATTGTTTCTGGTTTATTAACGGTACCGTTAGGCCAATATCAAGACCTGGAGATCATCAGCGACTTCTTTATAATGGCCATAAAAGGGTTCAGGCCCTGAAATTTCAAAGCGTTGCTTTACCAAATGGCTTGATAGGAAATCTGTATGGCCCAGTTTTTAAGTTACAAAACAGTACAGGCTACCAGCTGTAAAGCACGGACGTGATCCGCTTTCGACCGGTCGCAGGCCTGAGAAATGCAGTACAGCAATTGTAAATTTTTGTAGGTCTAGCACTTATTTTAAAAACAGGGAAAAGATTCCAGAACAACTGAAACATTTTGAAGGGCTATAGGGCATTCAATAATGATGATATTAGAAAACAATTTTTGAAGTACTCATATAATCAACAACTTATGTAACCCAATTATCAGCAACCTTTACTCTTACACTTATACCTACCATCACCTACCTATTTTTAGAGTGAAGAAAACATGACGCAGGAATGCTTGCTGATTCACAGTTACTACACGACCTTCATCGGTTTGCCTACAATCCAGCTGGCCAGGCAGTCTGTGTTTATGGTGACCCTGCCTATCCCCTTAAAGTGCAAATTCAAGGACCCTTTAGACATGGTGTATTGACACCAAAAATGGAGCAGTACAATACAGAGATGAGTGCTGTTAGAAGTTCCGTTGAATGGCTGTTCGGAGATTTAATTAATTCATTTAAGTTTAATGACTTTAAAAAAGTCCTGAAGCTTTTCCTCAGCATCGCGGGGAAGATCTATGTTGTTTCTGTCTTACTGCGTAATGCAATAACATGCTTGTATGGTAATATGACCTCAGAATTTTTTGACCTTAGGCCACCCACTCTTGACACATACTTTAGCTAGGAAACCATACTATTACCCAATTTGCATTGCCTCTGATAAAATATGTATCAAAACGGTATAACTCCGGTTAACCATGGTGGATGTTTGTATGTTGATAGGTTAAAGACTATTTATCACTTCATTATACTTTTTGAAAGAGAAAATGAGTGATAATAAATTTAAGCACAACATTGCAGGCCAACTTGTTTGGAAGTTTTGTATCAAACAAGTTTAATATATATATATATATAGAAGCCAGAGCCGGGCCTGTCTGCCTGATGTTGAGCTGGTACTAACCCTAATTACCATGGTGATTTAATGAATTATTCAGAGTTAACCCTGGGTGAAAGCTACCCTAATCTAACATGACTGAGTGAAGATACCCATGCTTCTCTAGAGATTGTGCCTTCATGATGCTCAAAATAGGCTTAATTTCTAGAGTGCAATCTTTAAACGTATGAAATACTATGAACAAATTACATGAAAGCAAAGGGAGGAAAGAATAGACGGTAGGAAAGAATAGACCTGCTCTAAATGCTATTTTTGTGTACATCTAGTAATTGCACATTAGGGGAAACTTTGGCCAATTAGACCCCTTTGAACAGAAGATATCTGTTTATTGACAAAGACAATTCTCTTTATTTCTTCTTGAAAGTCGCAAGACTCTATATAGAAAATGAACAATCACATCTATCGACAATGCTCTGATTCAAATGCTCTGATTCAAGGAGCTATGGTAGGTTAACATGTTCTTTGTAGCTATCCTATTTCAATAGATTAACAGAGAAATAGTAATTCGCACAATGTCCAGTGCTCACTCGAGCTAAGCATTTAATATTTCCATTGGACATATTCTCTACCAATAACAAGTCGGGTAAATGACAGGACCCTTGGTAGATAACTGAACTAATAACAAAAGTCAATTCAACAAGTTCAGGGCTCTTCCGCATTCACTAGGTTCGAGCTCAATGCTTTTTCATATTTTCCAGCAATGCCATAAATCCTTGTTTTATTGGTTAAGCATAATTTGAAGGTTTCGCTGTTGAAGCTGCTGCTGTTGCTGCATCTGATTCATCAGCGCTGAGAACATGGTCTGTTGCTGCTGCGCAGCCTCTTCTTGTCTGGTTTCTGCTAGATCAAGCTCTCTTTTTTTAAGGGCTAACTCTTCCTTCTTCAGTTCTCTCTCCTTCTCTGACTTCTTGGCCAAAAACTCGATTGCATCAGAGGTGCTTCTTCTCACTTTAGTCTTTTTGGGTTTCTGACCACTATCATCGCTCTTTCTTTTCGTCATTGTTTTAAGAGCTGCTTGTCTGATTTCCTCTGCTGCAGCTTTTTCGTTCTCATCTTTAGCCTTCTTTTCAGTTCTCAGGGCATCAGTCCTTTCTTCTGCGATCTGCTCTCTCTCCCGAATCTCTTCCAGTAAGGCATCGAGCTCTGTGAGTTATGGGACATCATTCCGGATGCTTTCGCTTCTTCTCTTTGCTTTAGTTTGTGCCGGGAGATCAGGAGTGCATATCGATCTCTCACCGCCCTCGCTGTAACCCTAAATTCCGGTGTCTTGAGAGAATTCAAATGGGTTGCGATGCTTTCCCATACCTTGCCTCTCTCGCTGCTTTTCGGTTTAAAATTGTAAGGTTCACTCGTTACAGCTTCGCGAAGCATCAGGATATTATGGTCTTCTGTCCAAACAAAGTACCTGGATTTACTTGCTGTCAAAAGAACACGAAAACACATATTTCATTTTGTACCAAAACTGAAGATTTATACCTTGAACTACAGATTCAAATTAGCACAATGATATGTTGGTCTAAAATAGAACAACATGATATCAAATATCCTATTATTCTCCTTTAAGAGACCGAAAAACTTACATGTACATTTCTTTTGAACTGGTTCTTGCACGCCGGCCATGGTTTCGGATCCCTCTGAAAGAAAAGTCATTTTAGTTTGTTGAAATTCGTTAAACTGTTAAACTTTTGACTTCCGCTGGTCCACAAATAATACAAGAAACAATCATTACAACAGAAGGTGGAGATGGAAGTTTATCATCATGTAAAAGTTTAGTTATTTACTTACGTTTTCACCAGAACGGAAACCTGCTGAAATTCAGTCGTCCACGAAGGCTAGACGACGTTTTGCCAACATCGCAAATACGCAGAACCCTCGCGCGAGAAAATTTTACTTCCGCCCGCCGTCGTCGTGCCATTTCGTTGTCGATGCTTAAGGTCCCTAAAAACATGGCTCGTCCTTTTTGGATTAGGCTCAGGTTGTTTCATTTTAATTTCGAGAAACGAAGAGAAAGCGTTAACTTGCTCATGCATGTGCTATTTACTGATATGTCTAAACTTCTTCTTTGTCGCTGAAGCGTCTGCCTCTATGTTGTAGATTTTCTATACCAGCTTCGGTCATTCGCTCGTTCAAGTTTGCGGCTTGTTCTTCGATTGTTTTGTTCAGTTGGTTTTCCTTATCGTTCATTTCGGCGAAGATGTAGTATGGTGATAACAAATTTCTTAAGGATAAATAGGCAGTTTCATCCATGTTTTCTCTTTTTTCGTTTGCTTCCTTTTTTCCATTATCCTCGGCTTTTATCTTTTAACGAAAGTTCTAGTTTTCGTGTTTAGCAAATTACTGACACGATCGTAGGCAGACCACTCGTGCTAACTCGCGTCTACAGATTTCCTTCTTTTTCAGCTCGCATTTGCAAGTCAATAGCATTTATTTACGGCCGACTGCATTTGGTTCGTTGTTTTTTCATAGCAACTATTATCTACGGAAGCCTGTAAGGGACATCCGAGATGCGACTTAATAAAAGAAGAAAAAAAAATATGGAGTTAAATGCGAGATAAAAATGCGAGATGCGAGATAAA
>JAEMPF020004220.1:0-24901 GCA_022496165.2 Catalaphyllia jardinei | reverse complement strand
GACCGTCAAAAGAGAGGCATCCCTCTTCCTGAACCAAATCATAACTCCCCAAAACTAAACCCCGATCCAATTCCCTAACTCTGGGAGGTAGATTTTCATCGTACCTCACAGGCACTCTTCTGCGTAGGTTCTTTTCCCCTGATTGGTTGCAGGGAAGGCACACACAAAACGTTTTAGCTCATTAATGTCCTGCCAGGAGGCAGATGGCTCGGAGCCAACACTCGAGGCGAGCCTTGCCGAGGCCCTGCTGGATTTAAGACTTTCGCTAGTTGCATGTAGTACAACGCCGTGTGGCGCCTTGACCATCCCACGTGATCCATGATTTCAGCCAGGTCCGCACCGGTAAAGGCCAGGGTAATTGCACAGCCTGACCGGAAACCGTGGAGTGGTAAAAAATAATGCCTTGATAGCCTCGTTCAAATCATGACTTTTGCCTCCTTGATTAGTCCACGCATGCATGACTGCCTGGTTGTCAATCATGACATCGACGCGACAATGTTGGACAAGATGTTTAAAGGCTTGTAAGACCTTATCCACTTCCATGGCTTCCCTTGTCGCGATATCCAGCATCATCTCATCCTTTGACCAATAATCAGATGCCTCCTGCTTCACAGGCGTAGAGATGACCCCACCCCATCCGGTTTGGGAGGCATCCGTTGCCATGTTAATCTGAAGATGTTTCTCTTCGCGCCAAGGTAGAGGGTCATCCCACCCTTCTAGAAATAACCAATGGGCGATCTCATCGCGCAGTGCACCCCGGATCGCCATTGGTTTCATTGTGCGCATACCCCTTGAGATTGCTGCCGACATCTCTCTAGTAAACAGACGCGCTGCTGGAACAACCAGGGAAAAGAAGACGCACTTGCCGACCAAACGTTGAAGCGTCTTGACCGAAACATAACTCGAGCCTAATGTCTCTCGGATCAGCTCTAGGAACTTGCGCTTTTTGTCCGGGATCAGGTGGAAAACTTCCCTACTGGAGTCCGCGAGAAAGCCAAGATAAGGGACCATCTTTTGGGGGGTTAAGATTGACTTCGTTAGGCCCAGAAAATATCCCAAACGTACCAAAAAGAACGCCACAAGAAATACTGCTGATTTGGCCGCCGCCAAATTACGCTCATCTGCAGAGTGTAGGGTACCATATTCCCCTTCGCTAAGTGGCACCTGGAGTTGACCATTATGCCTATCATCAATATATAGGAGATATGGGATCCCCAACGAGCGCAGAAAATTAGACGCCATAAGGCCCGTCGAATGATACACATAAGGGGAGATCCTCCAGCCAAACGGTAGGGAGTTATATGTAAAGTACCAACCACCCCACTGGATTCCGAAATATGTACGACTGTCTTCCAACAGCAAAAGGTGGTCGTATCCAGATTTGTCGTCAAGGACGGTCTGATAAGAGTCCTTGAAAACATACCGAGGCAAATCTGTCACCCTATCCAGGGTGAAAGGCTTCTCTAGCATCCACAAGTTTAGGTACCGCGCATCATGACACAGTCTCGGCTTTGATGGCTCAACCGTCAACGGTAGTACAATTTGAGGCGGGGTTACTTGGCCAACCTTACCCACCAAAGAGATCGCACCAGTTTTTTAGACGACTTAAAAATGTCGTCCTGACAAACTCCCCAAACTGTTTACAGGATACATTATTTTTAAACAATCTGTGGGGTGGCCGGTCGGAATCGTAATGTTCCCCCTTGAACGTTCCCTTAAAGTGTTTGAAATATAGGAATATTGACACCTTATTCCCAATCCAAGACAATACCTTCTCCTGGTGTGATGAAGGAGCAAGTTTCGCGATTTCTGCCCACTGGGTTATGCGTTTGTGAAGTTCCCCCGCCACAAAAGTATCAGGATCCCGAAATAGCAACTCTTCGATATGCCCGATAACTTCTCCATTCTCAACTAGTCGAGTTTTCTGCATCAACTGGTCATTTGCTGCCCCCTCACTGCTGACCGATACGGGGTTCCCCCTTACGTCTATCCACTGTATCGCACCTGCGCGATCACCAAAGTTGTTGATAAAGTTATCAAAGTTGTCATCTTTTTCCCATAACCAGAATGTTGCCTAAGGGGAAAAAAGGATTTTTTTTTTAAAGAACCCCGTACAAGCCAGCAGAGAGAGGACAGTCTTGACCCAGTATGACCGGGAGGGTTTTGAGATACCCTGTTTTCAAAACTCTCAACTCTCTGTGACTACAGTCCAGGTAAGAAAAAAAAAACAACAACAACAATGTGCGAGAACAGAAGGGAAAAACAAACAAATGTTACAGGCAGGTGTTACCGACCCCTCCACCTTCCCTTGTAAAGGCGATACTAACCGAATACCACTTAAGAATCGCATCCAATCGAAAAAACCCGACAAGTTTCAAATGTTTATTGCGCTCATTGAACTTGTTATTAACATGATTATCACTGTTATTACAACTTGTTTTCCTTTCATGCGCTTCAGTGGTTTAGTACACCTATTAGAACTTGTTATCTTTAGCACGACCTAGGGTTGCTGAGGGCCTCTGCTGTGCACCCCTCCTTGCATAACACCTTGCCATAATGTGGCCATACTTTCCACAAAAATAACATTGGACGGGAGCGCCACTTCTCCAGCCCCGACCTCTATATGGGGCATCACCACGTTCACGGTAAGAAGATTCAGACGACGGGCTTCTCCCAGTCATCGCTTTCTCCACCTTCGCAACCGCCTCGTACACTTTCGTATGGTCTCTGTCCCCGAGGAGGCGCAGAACCAAAGCGCGAAAATGTTCCTTTGGGAGGTCTACCTTTGCCCTGGCCGTCTGATACACAAGGCGGTAGAAATCGCGTTTCCCATCCTTATCATCCCTGGAGGTATTCTGAAGGGTCTCCAGAATATCAATCGCCTCGTACTTGTTAAATTCTGAAAGCGGCCGTGCCGCATAATCGAGCATCTTCCTTTTCACAGAGGCCACAGAGAGTTTCGTCAACTCCTCAAGAGACTTTTGTAAATCACCAAACTTTTTCTTTAGAGTCTAGGAGAGCAAATAAAGGGAAGAGTGAGATTATACGAACATCACTCACGAAGTTTCTTTTGTTTTAGCGAACTCTCGCCCCATTGCATTACAGAAAAACACAGAGTTTCATTGCATTATCGAAAAACTTCCACTGCATTGCCGAAATACTCGAATTTCCCTTTTCCATTTTCAAGTTTTATTTATTTATTTATTTTTATTTTCCGATTTCATTTTATTTATTTATTGTATGGGGAACACCCCCATCTGTCCTAAGGCGAGCTCTCGCCCATTTCTTTCCCTTTTTATTTTCATGAAGAATTCTCATACATTTCTTTCTCCTTTTTCAATTTTCAAAGTGAATTCTCACCTCATCACTTTCCTTTTCTTTTCTCATGGCGAACTCTCGCCCCATCACTTTGTTCTATTCCTCATAGCGAACTCTCGCCCCATTACTTTTTCCTATTTCTCATGGCGAGCTCTCGCCCCATCACTTTCCCTATTTCTCATGGCGAACTCTCGCCCCATCACTTTGTTCTATTTCTCATAGCGAACTCTCGCCCCACCACTTTCTCTTCTCTATTTTCATGGCGAACTCACGCCCCATCACTTTCTATTGCTCATGGAGAACTCTCGCCCCATTGCTCTTTCTTTTTTTTCCCTTTTTTCCTTTTGGTGAACTCTCACCCCATAGCTCATTCGCGTTATCCTGAGTTACAACATTTCACCTCTATACAATAAAGCCACGCACATAAGTGAACGGTAAGTTCCCGCCCCATCTGAGTGTTGCATATAAATTCTCGACAACAATTGAGAGAAAAACACAATCCGCGAAAGCCGGTAATGAAGCATTCACTCCATTACAAATAACTCCAATATCCCGGTGTGTTGAATACAATACTAAAAAAAAAAAAAAACCAGAGAAACCCGCCAAGGTCCAAACCTAATACACTAGAGCTGTTCAGAAGCAACTAACCGGCAAACGCGGACAAACTGAGCGGGGAAAAACCCGAAAAATAATGAAAAACCCCAACAACACGAAATTAAATACATGTAAACGAAACGCATTTACCTCAAGCTCTCCTTGAGTTGGTTCCACGTGCACAGCTTCTTGCGGAGCCACTGGAACTTGCGCCGGCGGAATTTGTTGGGCTGGAACTTGCGCCGGCGGAATCTGTTGGGCTGGAACTTGCGCCGGCGGAATTTGTTGGGCTGGAACTTGCGCCGGTGGAAACTGTTGGGCTTGAGCAGGTAAGATAGCCTGGCCCACAACAAGTTGAGCTGGCGCCGGCAAAACTTCTACGTCTCCACGAGGCACTTGACCATCTTGGGCCGCTTGTTCCGCGCCCGCTTGCAATTCATCCACTTGTATAGGTCTCAGACGACCACGAACCGGGCCGGGGTATTGTACATTCGCCATCCAAGTAAAGTAATAACACGAGGCAAGGAGATTCCAACTATTCGAGCGACACGAACTGGAGCACAACCGAACCGCGCTGCAGTTGAGCCAAAGTGATAATTTATTCACACGTGTTGATCTTATATGCGTCACTTTAATGTATGCAGTGTGAATAGCACTAAAATTTACACTTCAGAGTTAATTCTCTGTTACTTCATTTGGCAAAAGACATTTCTCTCACTGTCACAGCTTCTAAACCAAATATAAAGTTTGGAATATCAATATATTATTTTCGAGTCGGATGTAAGTTCGTGACAAACTGATGTCACGCTATAGTCGAACGAAGCAAATTTTGGTTGTGAAAGATTCATCTTCGAGATGAATTTGGAGCAACTAGAACACCAGAAACATCTTTATTTCTATACGTTCAATTGTGACAGAGTAACTGTAGTTTTCATTAGCTAAAGCCGATTCCATGTCACAGATTAGTTTTTCCGATATTCACAAAACTGCTAGCTCTGTTAAGCTGGACTGGCTGATAAAGCAGCGTTGCCAACGAGTGTACTGAAATCAAATGCGGGGATATTTTGTTTATAACAACAAGGGTTGGCTGGAGTAAACTTTAACTCGACTTTAATCAAATGATTGCTTTTCATCAATAGTAGAGAACAATGCCGCTCATTTTAAGAGCTGTAAAACACGAAGCGTTATAAACTGAATTTTGAGAATCGACTTCCGACCTCAAATCATTCATCCGACAAATAGTAAACAGCGGCACACCAGAAACCAGGTACGAAATTTTACAACAGCATAGTGTACACATTAAACAGTCAACCATTAATGGGAATTCACATATCACAAAGGAACACAAAAGTAATTTTGAGGTAAAAAAAGTCCATTTATCGATCACAACATTCACTTCACTTGAAAATGAAATGGATTAACTCAAAAACACAAAGGTATCCAAAAATGAAAAAAAAATAACTTCATAGCAGTGCTAGAGTCGAATTTAGTGAAGGATTGATGCAGAATAGAATGGTGACACATTCTTGTTTAACCACGCTTTAAAATCGAAAATGAGAACACCATGGTTTCCTCATCTCCGCAAGATGAGAAAAAGAAAAATCTAAAATATAAGCTCAAGGAACCAGTACACAGTAGCCATGTTCCTTTCGTTTACCGTCCAATAAGGTCTGTGGTACGATTCGGAGTACTGCAAATACGAATCAACGCTTGCTTTGCTTCATCTTTGTTTCAAGGAAATCGCCATCTTTGTCGATGACATGTGTGCACGAAAAGCGGATTATCGACCCTAAAATTGCTATAACCGATGTGAAACGGGCATTTTTTCTCTTCACTTTGAATTGCTTTTCACGGTTACATGCTTTACATCACTTACTTAGAACCTGTTAAAGAATGATTCTCCTTCCAAGGATTGTTGTCAAATTCAACAGCACCAAAAACCGCGAGTTCACGCAATGCATGAACGAAAGTGGTAATAGGAAAAAACTCTCTTCACTTTTTCGCGCATGCACAAAATTGAAAAGTCGTTCTCGTTCTCGTACTCGTGGTGCTGCGTCGGTGGGAGTATTACAAGATAATTTGGTTTTGACAACTGAGTTGATAATGTGAATTGGCCACCGTAAGCTTCTGAATCTCTTTACGGTGGCCACTTCAAATTATCAACTCAGTTGATAAAACCAAATTATCTTGATTACTTCATAGCATGCAACACCGTGCTGATGAAACCCAACAAGGTCGAAACAGCTGTCCACGGTTGAAATTGTTGGCTTTCAGTTTGGACTCTATCATGTTGTTGCCACGTTAAGCTTTTTACGCATTATCAGCCTTGCATCATTGTTTGTTACTACAAAATACCAGTTGAAAAGGTAGATTTTAAAATTCTTTAGTACCACGAAATAAAACGCGAAGGTCCCAAGAAGACGTCCTCAGAAACTGCTACATCTTACTTTTGAAGACTAAAAGTGCAAGCATTGTACTTTTGCGATAGAACTGAAACGGGATAGAAAGGTCTTTCCCCCGCTAAACACTTCAGGAGGCAAATCTTACTTGTACAACGTCCAATGAAGAAGCTTAGATCAGGCAGCAACCACGAGAAGTTAATAAATGTCCTTCAGACCTAAGAAAATCCGTTTTGGTAGACTTTAGCTTCGTTTCTCGGTATTCTGGTTAAAGCAACTTGTGCTGGGTTGAATAGTTTTAACCGGCGTTAAACACGGCTCACAGTTTTTTAACCACTCGAAAACCATTTGACAAGAAAACCGCATCAAAACCGCTGGCCAGGGAGTTTTCCCTTTGCATTGAGGTCAAGTTCTTCAATTCAACTGCGAGAAGAGACTGCTTTTTAAATTTAAAAGAAACTGCTCAGTTTGCATACATGACGTAGAGAGGGAGTGAATGAATTTTTGCGCTTGAATTCACATGTCAAATTTTCATCCAATAAAGTTGAAGCAGCTTGTTACCTCACGTAACGTCACGTAAAATACTGAAGCGTGACAGAAAATTGTCACTTGTATATTATTAACAAGTAATCAAGCGATTTTTCTAGTGCAATTTGGGGATAAAAAAGCACTTGCAAATTTATCAAATACTACAAATTGCACTCACCCTACAGCCTCACGCAATTTTTGCAGCCTTTCAAAAATTTGCTTGTGCTTATTTATTCCAAATTGCACTCGAAATCATTTGATTGCCCATACAAATGTTCGGTATGGTGAAATTAGTAACAAAATAAACTTGTGTATTGTTTGCACGATTTTGATTTAAATAGCTTGTAAAAATAATTTCTCGTTCCCTATACAGTTTAGTTAGATTATATTTTGAAATAATTATTATACATTTTACTATATCGCGGTTTGTTAATTGTTGATGTTTTAAGTAGCACATCTAAAATTAATAGCAGCAACCATATTCCTCATTTTGATACTGTTATTCCCTGCCAATATTTCACCTATTATAATCTCTAATTGTTTCAAAAGTTTCCTGGGATCATTGAAAAAGATCACGTTACCCCCTCTCTGTTTTTGTTTGATTCTTGAACCCTTCATCGTTTTTAATTTACTTTCGTAATATTTATGAATTTATTCAATATCTGATTTGCATTATATATTCTCATATAAAATTAAACAACCTGTGAAAATCATATCTAAAAAAGGATATACAACACCATCTAGAACACCACGTAGAACATCATCTAATACTGAAATTATACACTTAGAAAACATTCCTAAGAAAGCACGAGCGCTGATTGGATAAAAATCGTGTTTGTATAACTCGATGGAGACACAGAACTAGCGCGCGCTGTTGACGCAGTGATGGCGCGAGCAAAGAGAATTTACATTTTGATAATCAAAGTTAACAAGTTGTTTTTTCTTTTCTCATCACGGTGTTTTCTAAAAGAATTAGAAAAGATGTGCTCCGTGTTTCTATGGAGTTATAAAAACACTCGTGAAAGTTTGGGAGAACTCGAAAAAGCTGTGGAAACACTCGCCTGCGGTTCGTGTTCCCACAGCATTTCTCGTTCTCCCAATCTTCCACTCGTGTTTCTATTTTACGCCTCGTGTGCCACTTTTTTGTTCTTACCACATTTTGACGTCATCTGTGATCTATTACTGAACAGACGCACGGCAACATGGAATCTATTTCTTTTATATAATAACGAAAAGCCTTTTTGTTTCAAAATATTTCAACATGACGCGAAAGCTGGCCTTTTGCTCCGCACGAAAAAAAGCCATTTGACGTGATTTATGATCTATACAAAATGAAGCACTTTTATTTGTTACCATGCGTAGCAAAGAACTGTGATTGGTCGAGAAAAATCACGCCACCGTCAAACCTGACTTGAGCGTCGCTGCTCGTTGAATGAAAACTTACAGCGAAAGCAGAATTGAACTGCGAAATCTACAAATCTTGAAGAAAATGCTTGAAAAAGTAATTCAGTTTTTGTTAACGGAGCAGCCCCGTGAGCCAAAAATTAATCACACAAACATTTTGTTTATTGGGTTTGTTAAATTTCATAGAAAGCAATGGTTCTCGGCTTACCAAGACCAAGTTTGTCCGTGGTTTAGTCTCGCTCGACTGCTGACTGAGGCTGCTAGAAAATTATTTATGTATCATTTTCTAAAAGGAACGGCTTTAGCTTTCGTTTTCTGGCTTCTCGAGCCTGTTCAATGCCTCGGCAATACTTTTTTGTACCTTATCTTTTGCCCAGTCACGTAAAATATTATCCTAATTGTCAAAACTTTCCGCCATTTTAAAACGGAAGAGATAAAAAACTTTGAAATGATTACGTCAATCGTGCATCTGTCCTCTAATAGATCATAGGCGAGAACCAATCAAATTGCGACAATAACTTGGGTTATTATATAAAACTCGATAGAAACACGGTACATGTTTTCATTTCTTAAATACAGTATATGGATGATACCAAATTATGATGTTAACGATGAGAAAACAGATTTCAAACAATTCTCTAATTTTATTCCTTACAGATGCTTTCGAAAGCTTATTTGGGGTCCTTCCGGCTCGGGAAAAACCAATACTTTAATGCATATGATGTTAAATTTATTGTTTTTCGTTTAATTTGTATGTTAAGAATCTCGAACAATCGAAATATGAATATCTATTTAAAACTTTTAAACCAATAAGCAAGGAAGTAGGTTATGACGTATTAGAAGTTAGTAATGATGAAATAAAACCTGTATCAGAAATGTGTGATGATAACCAAAAGCTTGTCAATTTTGACGATTCTGTGTCAGAAACCAAACAAAAGCCTCTCACTGACTACCTTATTCAAGGAAGGCATAAGAACTGTTCAGTTATTTATCTCTCTCAGAGCAATTATAAAACTCCAAAATATATGACTGAATTGCTCTCATTTTTGTATTTATGAAATCCCAAGTATGAATGAAACATGAGTGTATACTGTCAAAATAATGTTGATAAAAAAACTATAATTAAAAGCTACTAATGATCCGTTTAGCCTTATGTATATAGATATAAACCGCGCAAATTCACAGCTAAGAACTTTAATGAGAGACTGTGATTTCTAATATAATATAATTATAATTTATATAATGCCATATTTAAATGGAATATTAGGTTGGGCAGGGGAAACTACTGCTTCTGAAACAGGAATAGTATAACGTGAAAAAGGGGACCCTGGAGCACCTGGAATCGGTTTAAAGTGGTGGTGATTATAATATTAATTCTTGGGTTGCAAGTGACGTCATCATTTTTTTCTTAAATTAAAAAGCCACTGAAGTTGTTATTTTGTCAGGCACTAGAAGGGGTAAATCTATATCTGTGAACAACTTTGAGCTCTAGAACATGCTTTGTCTAAAAAAAAAGGCACTTTTAAATTTCAGAGCTATGGCGGTGCGTGACATAAAGCTAAAAAATATAAAAAAATATATACTGATCTCAGGATTTTTAACCTTTTAGAAAAGAAAAAGAAAATGGTTATTTATCTAATGCGAAGTACACCAGGAACTCTCGAAAAGCCATAAATTCTTGGGTTGGGCCACCAAAGATGTTGTCTTCATCAGGCATGAGAGGAGATAAATTTACATCTGTGAACAACTTTTCAGCTCAGTAACTTGCTTAGTCTAAAAACAGGCAGATTTTAAATTTCAGAGTTATGGCGGTGCGTGACATAAAGCTATGAATATATACTTATCTCGGGATATACTATATATGGGATATACTATATATGGGATATATTTAAAAGTATTAGAAAAATTGCTTATTTAAATGTTTGCTAAATTAGTTCAGATAATCAGTGGCCTATAGATAGCCAAAGTAAGTTCCAGATGTTTACACTTTTTTCCGGACGCTCTGTTGGTTTCCCTTGGAGGTACACCAACATGGCGGCTTCATAATGAGCTCTCTAAATTTTGTGCAAAATAATTATGACAAATATTACCCTGCGAGCAGAGGTCTCTTAGATCTTCCTAGATATGGAAGATCGAAGAGACCTCTGCTCTCAGGGTATACAAATATATGAAGATCCGGAAGACCTAAAACTTGGAGAAGTGTCTTAATTATTTACCTCTCATTATATTAGAATTTTCGAATTTATTCACTGAATGGTTTTCGAATTATTTTTTAATTGCGCGACGGTGCAACCCAAGAATATGATATGATATGATTTCACATGACATGACGTGACATGATATGATATTGTATGGTATGGTATGATATGATATGATATGATATGATATGGTATGGTATGGTATGGTATGATATGATATGATATGATATTAATAAAAAAAGAGTTAACAGTTTCGAAACACAAGATGATCACAAAAATTTGATGATGATTGTAATTTTCTAGTAAAAGATCTCAAACGTGCTGTCCATAAAGAGTATTTAAATGATACATTTCTAAATAAGATAAGGATTGTAATTATTTTGATTTGAAACAAAATGTAATCATAAAAACAGAATTGTACTATGATGGATTATTTGGAAGTAATGATTTAGTTATTAGAGCTTATGTGGTAATTTATTTATACCAAAAATCAAATAAAATATCTAAACCATACATATGAAAGCACGAAAGTCATATTTAATTTCAATCATATTGATTCAGCTTGACCTGACTGTGAGACATTAGAATTAAAAGCTTCATACCGATATTATCATAAAAAATACTGGTTGTTTAAAATGACTTAGAAACATTTCATCAACCAAAAAAGAATTAGCGTACTATTTCTTCAGTGGCTTTATTAGTAGTCACAAAAACAGTAGCAGGATCTATAACAATGACTCCTGTTATTTATGGGGTGCCATTACTGCCAAAATTCAGCTATCGTTACTTTCGTAAATGGTGCCTCCAATTTTGTTTATGGCGCCTTTGTTTTCATAAATGGTGCCTCTGTTTTTGTAAATGGTGCCTTCGTTTTCATAAATGGTACCTCTGCTTTTGTAATGGTGTCTCCAATTTTGTTTATGGTGCCTTCGTTTTCATAAACGGTGCCTCTGTTTTTGTAAATGGTGCTTCCAATTTTGTTTATGGTGCCTTCGTTTTCATAAATGGTGCCTCTGTTTTGTAAATGGTGCTTCCAATTTTGTTTATGGTGCCTTCGTTTTCGTAAATGGTGCCTCCAATTTAGTTTATGATGCCTTCGTTTTCATAAATGGTGCTTTCGTTTTTGTAAATGGTGCCTTTAACTTTGTAAATGGTGCTCCCATCTTTTTTATTATTTTTGTTTATGGTACCTCTGTTTTTGTTTATGGTGCCTCTGTTTTCACATATGTTCTTATTTTGTTAAACTGGTGCCTTTATCTTTGTATATGGTGTCTGTTGTCTTAAAAAATGCTGCCGCTGTTTTCGTAAATGGTGCTTCAAATATTCAGCAGTCTGGAAACGACTCTCTGGTGACTTAACCGAGAGAAACTAGGGTTTAGTGCCAAAATGGCAGACTCCTTAACTTGACTTCGCGGTTCTGTTACAGGAGAAATTGCAAACATTTGTAACAGTTTATCCCTTCAGCCCTCGGAGGATTTCGATCCCCTACCTACATTAGAGAAAATTGATCAAGTGGTTGTTGCCATCAACTTCTTGGATTCGGTTGTACGTTTGCCTGAGGAAGTGTACCTTGACATATCAGTTGCAAGACGTGTAATAGAAAACTGGAGCTCAACCTCATCATTTGACCAGGTGCATATGTTTTCACGAAGAGAACAGATTTACCTGCATATAAATGCAAATGTTGCAATCTCCTTCTCAAGGATATTGTTACCTATAACTACAACTTACAGGTCGTTGACCAGTTTCTTACTGTATTATTGTCGTTATGTGAATGTCTTTTAGAATGATAACAAAATGCGAGTAATCCAAAGCCTTACGCTACATGATGCGATTGGAAAGCCCAAAATACTTTTAGATCAACTAAGGGAAGGCCTTCAGACTCTGAGATTCGGGTCCAGAATGCAACTATATCCTGAGCTTTTCAAAGAGCTATTCGAGGCATGAGAAAAGGAAATAAATCAAGGAAACATCGCTGTTTCCATCAGAGATGAGTGATACTGAAAAAAAAACCATCATGGAGCACATGAATGAGTTTATAGTTGGTGCAACACCAGATATTCCAAAGGCATTCCTCACCTTTGCTACTGGGGCACTCCCCGGGGGGGGGGGCACCCTGCTTACGAGAGTTTGGTTTTGGAAGGATCAGGATCGACTTTGAAGATGCTGCTTTCATTTTTTCCTCTACTTGCACACAGAATGTAACCTTGCTAAGAAATCTCCCTGACAAGGACACTTTCCTGGCTGCACTTCAAGCAGTTTGTGATAATAGTGGGAAGGCATTTACTAGTATTTTTAACATCCATTTACGGCATGTTGGATCATTAGGTTAAATTTAATATCTGCATGTTTTAATACACACTGAGGCGAATATGATGTAATAAGTCCAACAGAGGTCCAAACATTTGACTTATGAAAAAAAAGGGGAGAGGGCAGCTGGTTCTTCCATTATTCCATAACAATCTTGAGAACCTGCTTCCACCTATCCTGATGCGGTACAAAAAACAGAAGAAAAATTATTACTCGCAGTTTCTTCCTTCAACTGTACTGTGGAAAGGAGGGAAAAAGGTGCCCTGCTTACAAGGTGGACGTGGTATTCCTGTGGTGAAGAATTTCCTAAAAGCATGCAACAAAAAATTGTGGCACACTCATAGCCTTTATAGGCAAAACTTCTAGTAGCACACAAAAAAACCGAAAAAAAAATCAACACTGGTTTATTCAAACAAAACACTGTTTTTACTACTCTCATTTTCACTGTTACGTGTCCTTCCAGAACAAAAGCTCTTGGAAATAGATTTCTGGCAATCAAAGGATGCTATAAGTGCTGACATGTCTTTGTCTTCAAAACATTCTGCAACCCCATTGCCAAATGATTGTGCTCTTTGAGGGTGTTTACGTTTCATGTTGCAGGGAGTGGTACAACTTTAAAATTATTACAATTTTGTGAAAGTGATTAAAAAACATACAGTTTTGTTTACGTTACTGAAAGGTAAACTGTTCCAGATTATTTATGATGTTAAACAAAGAAAAGTTTTTTATCACGGGTTTGTGCATTTTTAAGAAGATATTGACTGCGTTATTGTCTTTCACATTATAACAAAATTATAGTCAATTAAAGGCACCACCATTTAGTTTCAGTTTTTTTCTAATGACCTGGAATCAAACTGTTGATTAAATTGTGATGAATCTTGCTGTTACAGTTCACTGATTTTATTTTCTGCTTCTTTACAACAAATTAGAAACTAACAGTACCCACATAGTAGGAACATGGATGTGTTTTAGTAGTATTTTTTTCAGATAATATAGGAGGTTAATAAGTGCGACGTCACTGATCCGACCCCCCCCCACCCCTTTGTTTACCAAGTACAGAGTAAACATGCGGCTAAAATGCACTTATGTTTTACGCACAGCCATTTTCTTTCTTGAATCTATGCATGCATTTTTTGCCACAAAAAGGAGGAAATTTATGCTCACTTGCAAATATGCTAGAGCTGGAAGATGATTTTGTGACTTAAGCTTATAAATTCCAAAAACTATTCACCTTTCGGGAGTTCGTGAGTGTTAAGAAACATAATTGAAAACACTGTAAAACCAGTCATTTATTAGTGTCACCTCTTGCTGCTATAGAACAACTGTAGAACAACCGCGTCCACTGTGGTCACTAAAGCATGATGGAAACTCCAACATTTTCAGAGCGTACCCGGGATGGTAGACCAAACTCTGACACAGCCTCAAGGAAACATGCAAAAGCGGTGCTTGCCTTGGTATTTCCTAACCATTTTAAGTAGACTGCTATTCTATAGTCCTATAAACTGTTGCAAATGTTTGCAATTTCTCCTGTAACAAGACCGCGAAGACAGACTAAGTCCGCCATTTTGAGACTAGGCCCCAGTTTGCCTCGGTCAAGTCACCAGAGAGTCGTTTCCAGACTGCTGAATATTTGAAGCACCATTTACGAAAACAGCGGCAGCAGTTTTTAAGACAACAGAGCACCATATACAAAGATAAAGGCACCAGTTTAACAAAATAAGAACATATGTGAAAACAGAGGCACCATAAACAAAAATAGAGGTACCATAAACAAAACTAAAAAAATGGGAGCACCATTTACAAAGTTAAAGGCGCCATTTGCAAAAACAAAGGCACCATTTATGAAAACGAAGGCACCATAAAACTGGAGGCACCGTTTATGAAAACGAAGGCACCATTTACGAAAGTAACGATAGCTGAATTTTGGCGGTAATGGCACCCCATAGTTATTCTCGGTACAATATCAGGTTCAGCTTTCTTTTTGAAGACATTTTCAGAAGCTAAGAATTTCAAACGCATAATTGAAATGGCTAAATTTGCATACACAATTAGGTATGAAAAGATTTTAACTGACATGCGATCATTTTTGAGGATTGAGATTCAATGAAAAAGAGTTTTTGATTATCTGAAAGTGCAAGACGACTTTATTATATTATTGATCATGATAAAAAATGCAATAAATTTAATTATCAATAGATTTTATTTTATTACCTATCAAATCCATAATCTGATTCCAATATTGCGCATAAATATCTAGTGTCTCTTTTGACTCAGTTATGGGAATATTTTCATGTGGTAATTTAAACAACTTGAGCAATTGTTTCAAACAAATTATGCTAATCATTCGTTTACGTAAGTAGCTTACCTATTTCCTTGAAAACAAGATCGATTTTGGTTTAATCATGGGTTGATATCTAGAACCGGTATTTACTGCATATATCATTTATGATGTTTTGTAAATAATATTTCTCTCATAAATTGATTTCTTCGCGATCTCATATTTATTTTCATGAAAATCATTGATTAAATAGTTGAAAATTGCAAAATTTACAGACGTTTGTATGACTGGGGTATGTTTTATATCCCCAGTCATACAAACGTCTGTAAACTTTTCAATTTTCAACTTATATTTTCTCAGCTGATACTACACCTGGAATGCTGAAACTTTGCAAGGTTGCTAAATTAAAGGTGTTCTTTCTAGTGCTGGTATACGTTTTTAATTTTAGCTTATTTTAACCTATTTGAATTTTCGGCCACCATTTTGGAGAAGGGGCTATTAAAACCCATGTTGGGTGCCAAAGTACATCACAATAGAAGAACAATAAGCTAGGACAAGGAACACCTTTCCTTACTATGACAACTCAAAATATTCTACGTTTATACCTGTGGAGTCTTGATGTACTTGCTTTGCTGGCCTTTTTCCCTTCAGTCATTTCTTCCTTTTTTTTACCCCAAATAAGGAAGGGGGCGGGCCCCTCGGGCCCCTCCTCTAGATCCGCCACTGTTCTCTACGTTTATTTAAATATGAATGAGTATATCGTTGCTATTAAAGTTGTCATTATATCAATTGTACCACCTGCCTATTTTTATCTGTTTTATTATACTACCGTCTTATCAAAATCTTTTGAACACGTCCAGAAGAACTTTAAAAAAGAGTGTAAATCTGGGGCGAGTAGGTGAGGGATCAATTATGAGATCGTTTATAGGCGCTCGCTTATTTGTTTTCAACTTCGTGCGCCCCAAACGATCCGAACGCCTTTTCTCGCCCAGACTTCTACAACTGCTTTCGAAAGTGGGCTATGTAATTGCGCGATCCAGTACAAAGAATTTCGGAAATGATGCTTGCAAATGCTCGACTATCAGAAGGGCTATTCTCTTGCGAAATCTTCAGATGTTCCCAGTTAAGCTTTGGTCGGAACTACGCAGAACCCCGGCAAAGTTCACAAAAAAATCAGCGAGACTTCATGTGATGCCTGGTAACCGTAAGGGAGCATTCACACTATGTTATTACATTTGAGGTTAACTTGCGTTACATTTACGGTTGTTCAGCTTATTACATTTAGCGTTAAATTGTATTACATTTACGGTGGGGTAATTTATTACATTTAGGGTTGATTTTTATTACATTTGTGGTTAGTATTACATTTAGGGTTAATTTGTATTACATTTACGGTTGGTATTACATTTAGCGTTGTTTATCACGGTTAGCGCAAATACAAGTGTATGCTGATACATGTGTTAAGGCGTGTCAGATTTGCAATATGTTACAGTTCTAAGATAGGTGTTTGCTGAATTCATGTTCTAGTTCAAACCGCATCTTTCGTATCTTTTCCATTTTTCTCATCTTATTCATCGGATCTTAGAATATTGCATTCATTACATCGAAAGATTTGAGTGAGACAGAAATTGAACTTAGACAAATTTGAAAAGAATAAAGCCCTTAATTAATAATTTACATAAAAAATTCTCGATTCTGATTGGCTGAGAGAAGTGCAGTTCAAGTGTACCAGCAGTGCAAATAGTGTAACACCATTGCAAATTACACATCGTAATTCTGGGTTATGATTTACTGATAGACAATGGGAAATTTTCTAAGCCGATGATATCAAGTAAAACGATGGCAAAAAATTTGTACGGAAACTGAATAACGTTTTCCTAAATGCGAAAAAATAGCTTCAAGAAAGATCTTCCGGCACTTCCTCCATGCGAATTGTTTCATATTTATATTATTAACAAGTAATCATACGGTTTTTTGAATAAAGTCCTTTTATATATAAGAGGATTATTGCATGTTCCAATGCCTCTCCTCTTTGAATAGTTTTGACGTAATTTGTGGGTTGGCTGGCTTAAGATTTCGAGTGTGCTGAGTAATTTTTTTAACTGATTGTTGTTGTAACTGTTGATCACAAAATGAGCAATCTATATATTCCATTGTAATCATTTCATTGTGTATTTCTGGATTACAGTTCATTACTATTACATTACAATAAAGTCAATCATCAAAATAAGTTGATTGTGAAGAATCTGGTATTTCACCTGAAGATTTATTATCCCAGCTGGAACTTGAACACTGAGAATCTGTTTCATAACTTGAGAATGACATGGTGGACTTTGAGCACGTAGCGCAAACAAAGCTTGTTTCTGGATAATTTCAGCCTTTAGAAGCCAGCAAATGGTTCCAAATTCCTTACACTAACCTTACAATTGTCCTGAGTTCCATTTCCGAAAGATTTGCTCGCATTTTGGGGGATAACGCTTGTATGCATACTAATCTTTCTTTAATTGACAAACTTCTCCCGAGAGGGGGGGGGGGGAGGAATACGACGAAAAGAGCTGAAAAACGGCCTGTGATTGGATAATTAGGTCATTTCACTGTCCACATTTGGTGGGAATCAAATGTAACGCAGAAATACTGTCACGCTTTAAGGTGATCAACCCTGGGGGATTGAAATTTGCAGAGCGTGACAGGAAAGTGTGGTCAACCATTAAAAATTTTTACATTGGTGAACTATGATGTTGATGGAAGGCGTGTATTTTGTGGGAAAATTATAGACTACCACCCTATAAAATTCATGTTCAAACAAAGAAAGACTCATTATGTAGATTTACTTTGTGGTTAAAAATATATACCATTTATTATATGAAGACACAACATCATTACTCGATTTGGTTTTGCATATTTTGCAGACAACAATACTTTTACAAAGATATTAATAAACCACGTCGTGTGGTATGACATATTGTTGAGTCATCCTCTGGTAAAAAACGTATAATGAAATTGTTCTATCAGATACTGTTCCATGCTACAGAGCACTAATATGTAAACAAAATTTTGTATGAAAATATTAACTTAGTGAGTAGATTATGGTCATTTTTAAAAATTGCGAGTGTCTCGTGACAGACAACAGACTTTAAAGGGACTTTCCCTTTTATATTTTATCAGTATTTCGGTCTTTCCAAAAATCTTCTCTTGATCTGTTGATTGAACACTATACAAACCATATCATACATTTGAAAGGATATATAATATGTAATCCGAAAAGTGATTTTCACACGTCTGCGTGAGCTATTTGATATCTCTTTGACTGTATGAAACAATACTCCCAATTAGTATGGTATACAACAGTGTCCGATTTGTTTCTAACCCGTCAGAAATAATTCATACTATAACAATTAGATGACTCATTTCCTCGGGAAAGTACCTGCCATTGTGATTTGTCTGGTGTATCAGACAAGTTTCATTGGTTGATGCCATGTGAATATTTTACAAAACATAGAGTTTATATTATTGATATGAGACTGACACCGCTTCGAATTAAACATGAACATTTTTCATGTTTTGACTTTCAATACTCTTGAAACAAGTTGCTCTGAGAGGCCTGAAAGTGCATTATGATATTTCGAATTGAGGCTAGGGGAGGGTACTTTACTTTTTAGAGCTTGTTGTAGACCATTTTTTGGCATAATGTCTTGGTAACCCCCTATCCTATACTACTGCCATGGCATAAAAATGTCATGCAACACTCTCTTGTTTTGGCGAGCAGTATCGCTTTAAAATTTTTACGCCAGTTGTGCCGTTTTTTGACTAGCCCGTAGGACGAGTGAAAATACGACCAAAGAGTAAAAATATAAGCGACAGTACACACCAAAACAACTGATAAGAGGTTTATTATCCAACTGCTGTAGTCAATAAATTTATCAATGAAAGGGGAAGATTGGAACAGATTTGCATGCGCGCGCCTACCTGTACGGTCAACAGGTTTTCTACTGTACAGATAACAGTACAATATTTCTGTATATTTGTACTGTTACTTGGACGGTATTCGCTGCAGTTAGATAATAACATGGAGTATTCAATTGCAACTCGTCACTTGGTTTCTTTTTGTCCTGAAAAAAAATACAAGTGGCCCATGGTTTATGGCTCGTGTGTTAAGAAACATCCATGGCGACGCCGACGACAAAGTCGATCAAAAAATGAACTATATTTTACCTACAAATCTAGCGATATCCTAAAGTCGTTTAGTTTGTTTCTCGCTGTCAAATTGAATGTTGAACGTAGTCTTAAATTCGGAGTATAAATTTTAAAAATTAGCCGTTGTCGTTCACGTTCTTCGGACAACGCAGACTTTGGCCATTTCATGTACTCTTTTTGCAGAGGACGGCAAAGAAATGTATCAAGAATTATAACGCAGGTGCACAGCCATTGTTCTGCTTATTAAACCTTTTATTTTATTTAGAGACTTTGCCGTTGCCGTTGCCGTCGTAGTTTTCTTAAACTCCCATGGTGTATCACGAGAGGGCGGAGCATACTTAGTAAGTAATGGACCACAAGATTTGTAGTAATTATATACGTTTCTTCCGAACTATCTGAGAAGGTGATGTCCGTATATCGAGCTGTTGGGACGACAGACTTGAAATTGCGAGTTCTAATCTAGCTTCTCGGTGGTCTGAAGTGTACTGAACTCCTTGGTCACGCCATAGTTAACAAAGGGGAAAGTTATGACGCGCGGCAAACATCAAAGGAGCAAACAAAGAAGCCAAGATTTATGTTGAAGAGTCCACGTCCGCGCACAATCTTTCGTTTTGTGCTCAGACACTATTACGTAACCAATGCGATTTTATTGGTGGTTTTCACGTCACGCAAGTAAGCTTAATTATCACGCAAGAGAAAACCAAAATCGCTTACCGTTAATAAATTGAGTCAAGAAATTGAATATCGTAGAAGAGAAATAATTAAACTACGTGCCACAGTTTCGGGGATGTACGATATTCCGAACTCGAGTTATTCTGCAAAGGGTATCACTGTGTTTATCATGGAGACGCCAAGTTGGAGCCCCCTGAGGGACTGCAATATGGCGGCCTGAAACCAGTGCAAACATCTGGACCGGTGTTTACTTTGGCTCTCCCAATACGTTTCTTCTCTCTGTTGAACTTGAAAACATTTGCATAGGCACTTCTTTCAAAATATTCGGGTTACTCAGAACTAGAAAACATAAGGCGAATCGATATTTTCGTACACATAACATGTTAACCAGAAATAATGCCGATGTTACTCGCATTGTGAAACACCTTAGTGTTCTATTATATTTTCAAAACAAAGCAGTCTACCGGGCTGAAGATAGGCCAGCAAATATATGTTTAAAAATGACTTTAACCCGATGATGGTGAAAACTTAAAATGTTTACTGTATTTTAGCTTTTTCTGACGCAACGTGAAAAGCAAGAATTGCTTAGTTCCTCGATAGGGAGTAAACAACTATCGTGTTTTGTGCACGGTCAAGGCGAAAAAAGCGAACAAAAACCTATAACAAAGAGCTTTATCGGGTTTCATAACCGTTCCCGTCTGTTAACTATGGTCACGCATTTAAGTCAATAAATTTTTTCTAAACTATTTCAGACTTACCTGAGTAAATGACTAGTATTTCAAGAGCGACAATGCAAGTAACATACAGATGATACCGGCTTAGCGTAGTCTTCTGTCAGGAAAACAACAAAACATTAACCCCTTCAATCTCTATCCAATATTTAGAATACAACCAAACAAAATTAAAACTACCTGATTTGTAGCATAAATACGTACAAGTTTGCTGTAATTACCACTTGAAAGTGTAAACTGGCTACCTTCAACTTACTATTGACTAAAGGATTTAGTTTTCAGCGATTTCGTGATCATGAAGATATTGGGGACTTAAAGCAAAGTACGATGACACGCCATTGGCTTTGCACGGGCGTTATTTAATTTTTTTTTAATAGCCCATTTCCGAGTTCTCGCAATTTAGAGATCTGGTGCCGAAATTGACACACGAGATCGAGGCTAAGTGCATAAAAATCCAACATGGATGCTCCTAGTCCTCGTGTAAAGAATGCTGCAGGCGAAGATTTCTCGAAATATAAGGGTAATGGTTTTAAAAAGTCCTTAAAAGAGCGTGGCATTCAATCGAGTGATGGAGGTAAAGGGAAAAGAAAGGCAGAGTTGGTCGATTTGTGCGAAAAAGCGGCAGAAACGAAACAAGCGAAGCTTGAGGATGAAGATACAGTTAAAGACTATAGCAAACTGCTCGAAGAGAAATTACAGGCAGAGGATGGTAAACTATCAGACCCGAAAATCTTAACCACCTGGACTAACACCTTTTCGGACATACCAGAGCTTACGTTCGGAGATCTGTACAGCTAGCTATCTTGTCTAGATCGTGTTTTAAAGCTACAAAAGAGAGCAGCGAGAATTGTCATTGGTGCTGACAGTTATGCACCCTCTGTTCAGTTATTTAACATGCTCAAATGGATACCTTTCTTCGAGAATGCTAAATTAGCCAAGTGTTGTATCATATACAAGCGTTTGCAAGGTCGCGTGCCTAGTTATCTTACTAACTTATTAGTACTTACCGGCGAGACTCATTCACGGCAAACTAGATATGCTAAATTTAATATAGCCTGCCCTCGAGTTAATCGAAATACAGAAGGTGGTAGAACTTTTACTGTGACTGCTTCTCTGGAATGGAATAAGCTGCCTCTTCAAATGAGGAAAGCAGAGACTCTCAAGACTTTCAAAAATTCTCTTTGGAACAGGATTTTTAAAGACCAGCAATCTTTAAATCATTTCTCTATATAAATATTGTGGGTCGCTGTGCTGCATGCTAATAATTGTTTTATAGTTTTATTAGATTTTGATAATTTTATAATAAGCTTTGATTTGTAACTATTTTAACTATTTTGATCTTGTAATGAGGGCCTCTAGTTTATTAGCATTTAGATGCTATTTTGAGCTACCCTCGATAAATAAAGACTTCACTCACTCACTCACTCACAGATCACTTACAATGGGTTTATAATTTTGAAAGCTGCTTTCTGCTTTTGCCACTGATTTAGTCATCTACACAAACAAAGGCATTTTAATTGTTCATATGGAATTCAATGCACAATTTTGGCAACAGATTTTGTACAAGTTGCAGCTGTTTTTTGCTAAATTTATGGTTCCAGAGCTTCTTACTGGAAAAAATATCTGAAATTAGGGAATAAGTAATTTACTGTAACTGTATATGCTTTGATGCATGCATTTATTTCTAGATATACTGTACATGTAATATTTTTTGAGTATACATACTAGCCCTTTCACTTGGAAGATTTGGAAGCTATCTCCTCTTACTAAGTGGCATCCATTTTCTTGGGAATTATGTCAAGCCAATATGCCTTTAGTTGAGAATTGTCCTTATTCTGATGAACTGTCTGCTTGACATTGCGTTAAAACTGTAAGGAGAATTTCTGCGAGTCAAAGGGGTGATGAAATTTGTTGCATAATTTTAACAAAGGGCCCCTCATTTGGTGCGTTAAGTTCATGTTAAATGCTTTGATCATGAGGTATTTCACAGTCACTTTCAGATTTTTTGGAAAGATGATAAATTTAGAATTAACAAGAAAAACACACATTGCATTTCATTTTAGGCATATTTTGACAAGGAGCAAAATACACAGTAAAACGGAAAAAGCTTTGCTTTAGAAGTATTGAGAAAGTTTTCTTGCCAGTGCCTTCCATAAATTGCAAAGACCTCCACAGACTATAAACATCTGGTCAGCCAGTGGAGCCAGTGTCAAAGCCAAATTTCCTTGATATATTTTGAAATCATTCAATCCTTCAATGGCGCTCTCCACATGAATTTGCACTCGCAACTTGGCATGTGAATTTTGTGGCTGCCCGTGAAAGCTGTTTTCCTGCAAAATAATATATTTTTCAAGGTAATTAATGCTCTATTAAGACACCCCCCTCTTGAAGTTCAATTTTCTGTAATAATTGCCACTCTATTAAACCCACCCCTCCCTAGATCGAAGATCAAGACAATCATAACAAGGTAATTGTTAGGGTTTTATACTTATTTATCCACCACAAAAACTTTATTGTGCTTATGTGTGAAAATGTCTTACTATTAAAAGCACTAAAACATTGCGAAGTCTACTTCATGTCTTTAATATTTGTTATTTGCTGCAGTTCAAAGAATAAGCAGCAAATCGTTTTCATGGTTCTCCGTTTTTGACAGTTTCTATGGCAACACATACTATAAGGGCGGGATTTTGCTGATTTGAGACAATCTATGCCGATGTCGCTGCCAGCTTGCATTTGCTTGATTTGTTTTGTTACCTTACATACGTTGGATTTGTCACCCCTCACCCTCGGGGTATTTGTCAAGTCCCTGGTTCTGCAATAGGGAGCTGGGTTCAGGTTTCCTCTCAAAAGGGCGTTTTTCCTGACAGGCAACAGGCAGGGGTAATCATCATCTGGACTTTCAGATATGTATCTTTCTGTTTTAACAAACTTAAACAGGGTCTCATTGCTTGTAGAATGCTGGGCTAAGCACTGCAGTCCTTTTTGCTAGTGCAGCAGTCTGATCCCCTATTTAACAAGTGACAAGTTTTGTTTGATTTGTTGTCTACTAGGGGGTAAAGGGGAAACATATCCTTATTGATTTATGGTTTGAAGTAAGCAATTCCTTCCCCCCCCCCCCTCCTTCTCTAATTGTAGAGCCACAGCTTGGGGATTCAATTCCTGAAGTCCTCTTCTGAGCATGTCCTTCAATGAATGCCCAGGTTCAAAATTATCTGGCATTACAGGATCCTCAGTTTTTCTAAACTCTGCTTTTACAAAGTTAACATACTCGTTGTTTTCACGACGTCTTTTTCCATTCACATTTCCCTGAAGTACATGTAGACATTAAATTGTTCCTAACTGTGGATTGTAAATCGAACAACACGGCTGTCAAATGTCTAGAACAGCCATCACTTCCGAGTGGACCTCTCACTTGAATTTAAAAGTTTCACCGTCTTCTGTTTTAACCCTCGCTGTGGGTTTAACTTTAAACTTGAAAAAGCAAAAGCTTTTTTCCCTCCACTGGACAATACTTTAGGTCAACAATGTGGCCATCAGGAAACAATCTAAAGCCAAGTGGACTTTTGAATCGAACGAACGAAGATTTTCAGGCGAATAATTAAATTTTCCTACCAAGGTCTCCGAACGTTAACTCTGGAATTTTGGAGAAGTTGTGCGTCCAACTGCTCAAAGTTTTAGGGCCTGGCAACTTCCTTGCTTGCAATTTGTCCTGTAACTTTGTGCGGTCTTCTGCAGAATCATCTAGTTTCTTCTGTTTCATTGCCGCTGCTTTCTGGCATAAATCAAGCAATTCAGCTTTCCGCTTTCCTTTCTACCATCGCTTAATTGTATACCTCTCTCTCGCAAATAATGTTTCAATTCATCAACCTTTAATTTCGAGAAATCTTCATGTCTTATTTCCACTTGAAGCCTCCATGTTTGATACGATGCAATGCACTTAGCCTCGATCTCGTGCGTCAATTTCGGCACCAGATCTCTAAACTGCGAGAACTCGGAAATGGGCTATTGGGTTTGCTGTCCTCTTTAAAACAACATGAAATATACTTAATGTCGGCGGCTAATTTTTCGAATTTTCACTTAGAATCGAACGCTGGCATTGTATCAACATTCAGCTTGAGCAAGTACTGAGAACGAACGGTGATCACACTCAATAGATTCACACAACTGTGAAATTCGAACTTTGCTGTCCTCGTGCTGGCTGTCGTACGTAGGCATTGCGTTAAGTTCCCTGGTAATTCTCTTATGAAACTACTTATACAGTGCTTCTAACGCCCG